>JAVTVY010025567.1:0-11748 GCA_036873755.1 Hanleya hanleyi
TTCGATGACAATCTTATAGTCAGCTACATGCCTCTACGTTAGTGGCCATCAAGGCGAAGGTCGGAGGCGCCCGTATCAGTCGGATTTTGATGGGAACCTTGTTCAAGAGGTATCGGTCTTGCATGAACATGTCTGCGTGCAGTCGACCGATCATATCCACCGAGACGCCGTTCGTGGTCAAAGCCTTCCGTTTGCTATATCCCGTATTGTCGTTCTCCGCGCCCATGTGCTCGGCTTTGTCCTGGTAGAATAAAGCGGCTGTCAGTTGAGATTTTTTAGCCTCTCGCCCATGCGACAACAGCGTCTCGATGATGAATTTGTCGCTGAGAAATATATCCACCTGTTGAAACATCGAGTGCAGCCAGAGATTCGTGGGGCCCACCGTTGCTTGGTCGGCGATTCTGGTGCCATCTCCATTGGTGATCTTGGCTTTCACATACAAGTAGGTATGGGCTAAATCCACATAGGTCGTATCCGCATTACTGATGGTGAACTCGATGGGCCCTGTTGCGTTGATGCTGGAGATCGGAAGATGCTCCACCCATAATCCTTGTTCGGCACTGGTCTGTGTGGGCGGGACGGTCCACAAATCAAATTCACTGTTGGTGGAGGGGCAGGACTCGGCGTGGATCAAGGACATGTTTTAAGAAAAGATATCCCGGGTCTTCTTCGATGTGCGTCGTCGCTGGGTCGGTCGTCGACTAGTGCGTGGTCTCGGTGGGGCAGCTCTTTTATTCCCTACGGTGCGTCGTGCTTTGGCCACCAAGACGCCTCCCGCTTCTTTGGCCCGCCGTTTCAAGGCTTCTTTGGGTGCCGTACCCCCAACACATCACCGGCCACTTCCAGTCCACTGCGTACCGCTTGTTTGCCGATTGCTTTCACCCCACGTGTCACCAAGGGCAGGAACGTTTTGACGATGCTCCCGAGTATGTTCCCCAGTCCATGTCCACGTTGCATGCGTGCACCACTAAACACCGGAAAGCTACCCCCGGCCTGTTGGGCATAATAGTCCATATAGCTGCGTGCATTGCACTCGTAAGGCACCTTCATTATACAAAGTGGGGAGCACGTGCTTGTCGAAAATGAAGTGTCAGCACCACTTTCCCGCGTTGGAATGCCACCGGTCGTCCCGTGTCATCTCTTATATCCACCGTGATCGTGTTGATGTGGGTTTGTCGTACAGGCAGGTAGAGCATGTGGGTGAAACTGTGGGTGACTTGATCGCCATACTTATTTTAAATGGGGACCACCCGTAACAGAGGTGTGTTGATATCGCCCACGATGTGGTTGTCCACCACGTCCGAGTAGACGTAGAGTCCGTACATACCCGACTTCATATCCATCGGGATCTCGCCATGGTGTTCGGTGGGACCAGCGAACGTCTGTAGATCGAAACCCAGCATTTGCTGTAGGATAGGGCTCAGTACGACACTCGCGTTGGCGGTGACGGTAAGCTGTGCCTTGTCGTTGTGTGCGTTGTAATCGAAGTCCACATGATTCTTGAAGGGATAGGCTTGGATGGGTTTTGAACTATTCGTGACCTGCCGTAGAGCCTTATAATGCAACAGTCTTGACAGCCCACCGATGAACTCCTTGGGAGTATCGTATTGGCCTTCGGGGAGGGTGAGTCGGGTGTCTTTTCCTTCGTAGGTCACCTCGTACCAGACTTCATTGGCTCGCACGTTGTACCACGAGTAAGGGTATTGGATATCCACAATGCCACATTCCCATCGTCCAGGTAAATGCAACGGTTGCGGTAACTGGGTCACGTACTTGGCCACGGTGTTGTCAGGAAACACATCCAGCGAACTGTTACTGGGTAGGGTGAGGTAAAACATGGCGACTGAGCTGTCCTGCTGCTGCTGTTGGTTTTAATAGGTCTTCCAGGCCTTGGGCGGTTGTGTGCGGCGTCGTGTTCGTCGCGGTGACTTGCTACGTGTCACGGCTCTGGAGATGTGGGGTGTCTTGATCAAGGGTGTTTTTTTATAGGCGCGAAAAGAAGGTGCCCGTTGTGGTGGTGTTTTGGGGGGTGACTCCGGTTCCCATTCGGATTCCCAAGAAGGTAGTGGGCCACTCGGCAATTGCTGGGTTTGCTGCATAAAGGCCCAGCGGTGGGGGTTCCCCACCAATTCCTGTGGTACATGCATGTCTTTCAAGCCTTGAGCGAAGACCTCCCATCCTCGAGGATCGGTGTGCGATCTGCGTTGACGCATCAGGTCATTCACTAAATCCGTCATGTGGGTGCCGGGGACCACCTGATTCTGTACCAGGAGTTCGCCTTTATCATTCCAAGTCATGTTAGGATTCTGTTTCATCCGTTGTAATACCAGGCCAGCTTGTTTCTTGAACGAGGCAGGTACACTCTTCAGCACTTCGTCTTCCACCCACTGTGGGGCTGTGGGGGCTACTTCACCCGGCTGTTGGAGCGGTGCTGAGGTCAGCGGTCTGTCACGTGGTGGTGGTGGTGGTGGTGGTGGTGCTGCTGTTGCTGGGGTAGACAGGGGTTTGTATTGGTCCATGAACGTCATGTACCGTTGAAGCGTCTCATTGTACCGTTGTACTTTCTCACTGTCGCTTAACCCCGGTCTCTGTAAGATCTGTTGCATCTCTCCATCGAGGCTGTTTATGGTCTTCACCGTAGGTGGGACAGGGTAGGGTGATTGAAGGTTTTGCAGGAACCGTGGTTCGACGAGGACCATTTTTTTCGTGTGGTTCATTGTCGGCCGAAGAGTCCACCCAATACTGGACCCAACACGGAAGCGGCCAACGGTGCTAAGATGGCCCCGAGGAAGCCGCCTTTCTGTAACACCTTTTTCTTTTGTGTTTGAGGGACCCGCTTGTGGACTAGGGTTCGGAGACCTGTCTTATGCTTGGCCAACTTGGTCTTCTGAGCCGGAGTCAGTGGTACGTTGCCTTTTTAACAGGTTGTACCCGATCTCGCACAGACAGCGTACAAGGTCAGGGTCCGCACCGCGTACAATGGTTCGGACTAACTCGGGTGGGGCCGTCTTCAATACACGGAGCGTGGGAGCGTGCTTCCGTACTCGCGCAGACATCCTGTACAACTAATGCTAGAACCCACAACTCTGCTCTTTTTATCCACCTCACAGACAAAGTCAGCCCTGCTGTGGTATTCATTCTTTTTATTATTCCCCATCATCAAACACACAGACCCCAGCTGGGGGCGCCACTGTGGATGTGTTTACATTATTTTTGCATGTACACGTGGTGGGTCTCTCCGGGAAAGATGCCGGTCCGTAGTCGAAGGTGGTCGGGGGTGGCTTGCTTGAGGTCGAAGAGCATATACCCGTGCTGAGGGTTGTGGCATCTTTGAAGGCTTCCAACGCAAACGGTGTGCGGCCGGGATACATCTGTCTCGCCAGGTGCAGCAGTTGAGTGGTATCTCTCGGGTTTTTGAAGACCACCAGGTAGTGGGCATTTAAGCTGATATTCCGATGTTCTTTGTTTTTACTGAACAGATTCTGCACAATGTAGATGATGCTGAGCCGTCGATGATGGCTGCCTTTGGTAAAGAGTTGGGTGACCCGTGCATCCGTCTCCGCCATGAGATCATCCAAAACCACCAAGGTGTCGGGTTCCAAATCGGCCAGGTTGGGTAGGCCTTCCACGAACGTGATGTGGGGCATTGCTGCATACGCTGCCTGCCATTCTCCGTAACACCACACGACTCGGGCAATGGGTGGAGTGATCATGCTGTCGGCGTGTTGAAGGAGCTTCCTGACGAAGTGCGTTTTGCCGGAGCCCGTCGGTCCTGCGATGACGCAGGTGAAGGGATGCTGCCACCGAGGGTCCATGGTTCGAGGTGTATCCGTTGTCGTGGTAACACGCTCTTGTAAATTTCGTACGAGTGAACTGGAGTGGTGGTGGGTACAACGTCGGCCGTCGTTGTCTGTTCACGTTCAGGGATGGTGCTGGGGGTGAGTACAACGTGGGTCGTCGGTTCACTGTGAGGGATGAAATCCGGTAGGTGTTCAGACGTAGTGGGCGTACTTGGTGTAGGTGTAGAGCTCGACGTGGCTTGTACGCGGGGTGTGGTGGTGACTGGGCTCGATACGACTGGTGCTCTCTGTAGACCGGTTTCGTTGGTGCCTGGTGTTCTCAGTTGGTTAAGTAACGTGCTGACATAGGCTACGTCGTAAAACACACCTCCGTACAACACACTCAGCAGGGTTAGCAATAACACCCCAAAGCCCACTTGCGCTTTGCGCGTTTTGCGAGACGCCGTCTTCAGAGGCAGCTGCTGTTGGTCCATAGCACTGTAGTCGGACGTGGAATGAAGGAGGACGGCAGTGGTGTCTGGTTTTATAGTCGTTTCACGTGGTTGGCCGCGACCCAGGAATTGAAGGAACTGGGCCAACCTTGCCATTTTACGAAATGAAACAGTTTGCCACGTCGACGTTCCGTTTTCAAAATCTGCTCCACCGTGTAGTAGTCTTGCTGTGTTTTTACAACAGGCTGTAATTCCGTCTCGTAAAACGTCCCCAGCAACGTTTCCCCTTGGAGATCTTCCAGTTCATAGACTCGCCGCTGTCAGGGTAGGCGCCGTTTAATCAGGAAGTGCTCATCGCTCCAGTTGGGCAAGTAACTTTTCTCGAACTTGCCCATGACTTTACTGATCCGTACAGGGTCCCCGACCTTGAACATCGCCTTCGGTGCTCGTTGCGATGGCATGGGGTACAAGACACGCCGGACTTGGGCTTCATTGCGTTGGGTCACGGTAATGGGGGCTCTCTCTATACTTCGATGATAGGCTCGATTGTAACCCCTCACCAGTTTCGGGAGAACATCGATGTACCGCCTTGTATTCTTATAGGTGAAGTATTTATACATGCGACCTTTGAATGTCCTGTTGAACCTCTCCACCACGGAAGCCTTGGTCTCGTTGTACGTATGGAAGAAAAACACCTTCTGTTTCTTGAGAAAGGCTTGGAACGGTCTGTTGAGGAATTCCGTGCCTTCGTCGGTTTGCAAATACAAAATTTGCGCCCGGTCTTGAAGATGTCTTTGAACGCCGCTATGAGATTTGCTCCCGTTTTCGTCCGGATGGGTACCACCCACGCATACTTGGATAGGATATCGATGCACGTCAAGATATACCGATTCTCATCGTTGTGTTTGGCAAAGGCGCTCCTATCCACCAAATCCGCTTGCCACTGGGCATCTATTCCTCCCACGATGACCCGGTTCCGTAGAAAATGGCGACGGACAGATCGATGTAAGGTATAGGTGTCTTGTCTTCTTAACCAATCTCGGACTTGGGCACGTTGTACCCCTGGGGTTTGGCCGCTCGAGAGAGAGCCGACAATGCACTATAGGCTGCCGGACTGTCGGGACTGTAGTATAAGTTATCCAACACCTTCTCCCAGCGCTTCATTGTGACAAAATGATGATGGACCCTGGCTCTATCGTTTATTTATAACGGGTATATCTTGGGCCGGAGTTTCTTTCTGATTTTCTTCGTGGACTTCCACAGTGGCCATAGTAAATGACCAGTCCAACTCGTCTGATGACCGCTTGATAAGCACTTCATCCACATCCACCACGGCATCTTCCAATGCAGACCATAGATCAGGGTGAAGGGTAAAATGCACTGTACCTCCATCTAGCCGAGCCAATTGAGCAAAGAAAGGGCCGCGTCGGATGTACGCATCGTGACACAAGTGGATGAGGCCGCCGTCCAGTTCACCAGACAACACCCGTTTGAATTTGGTCCAGCCCTCCCGGGACAGACGAATGTGAGCCGGGCACGGTTGTGTAGGGTCCGTGTCTCCCACCACCTCCTCCATGATATCGACCTTATCCACATACACGTGCAGGAAAACCTCGGGGGTCAAGCTGAAATACGCCAGTACTATATGCTCCGTCATGGTCAGGACGTGAATGGTACCAGATTTCACTGTCTCTCGTATTTATAGGGAGAACCCCGTGAGATCAAAGGATCAGGTGGTCATGTCATTGGGCTGACTGAGTCTAGCCGGGTAATCAATGGCATCGTCGTCGGATTCATGTAGTTGTTCATGGGGTTCAGCCGCCGCTTCTCTCAGGGCACGAGCCCACCCCAACTGGTGTGATGATCGCTCGTCCGGTGTAAACAGCTGGTCCACAATAGGCACCACTTTCTCCAAGGCTGACCACAGATCGGAGTCTAGGGTGAAGCCTCGCGTAGCATCTTGGTAGCGGCCCAGGCGTAGGAAGAGGGAGGTACGGTATACGTAGATGGCATTGTCTATGTGGATGAGGTTTCCGTCGAGCTCGCCGCTCAACACCCGTTTAAATTTGGTCCAGCCGTCACGAGGTAGTGTGACCGTATTCGATGCGGTCTCAGCGGGCGCCCAGCAAATAGCTCCACGGTCTTCCACCAGGGTGACTTTATCTTCATAGACGTGTAACCCCACCCGGGGTGTAAGGGGCAGGATGGCTCGTAGGACGGGTGACATGCTTGGTCCAAATGTCGAACGGTGAATGACACACACTCTGTCTGACCCTCGTATTTATAGTGTCAATACCACAGCGCCAGGGTCAATAGGGCACAGACTAGTATGAGGCCAACCAGCCGGCGCTGGTTCCGGCGTGAGCGCTTCTGGTCCATAGCGCGAGCATCAAGGATGGCTGTCATAGTCCAGTAGTGGTGAGTGATGGCACGCCTCTCCATCGAGTGCACTCTGTGGAGGACCGCTTCTGTGAACTCGTTCAGGATCTGGCGTCGTCCCTCGTTGTCGTCGCCATCTGCAAGCATGGACCGGACCACTGCTCGGTAACCCGTGAATGAATTCACCACGGTGGCATACTGTAAAATGCGAGTCGCATGGGGCTGGATCTCCGCCATGGCTCTGTAGAAATGAAGGTGTGGGATCCAGAGGGACGTGTTTTATAGACCAGATGTAGCTCTACGGGTATAGTCCGTGATACGTACTATTCTGATGGGTTAGTCCAAAAAAAGGGAGCAACAACAACAGCAACACAGATTACAGATCAATCCTTTTATTATGCGTGAACAACATAGAAATGCATGTACTGACCTGTCTGTGGGAGGTTTCCCACAATGGCGTTCACCTTCGCGTCTTTTCGTGTACGTCCGTGTCTTTTCGTTAAAGTCCGTGTATCTTCGGTAATGTCCGTGTCTTTTCGGTAAAGTCCGTGTCTTTTCGGATCGGTGACGTCCGTGTCTATCGTCCGGGCACTTCGCGTCTGCGCCTGCATTGGGTATGTATAAGGGTCTTCATGTCCAATAGACGACGGTCACGGTGAAAACAATGGCGTATGGTAGCCCAGTGACGTTGATAAATGTCCCTGACACGCTCATCTTCAGGCAAGACTTCAACCGGAGGTGCTGCTGGGTCCCAGGGAAAATCTTCTCCACGTCTCATGCTTTTCGTCTCATACAAGCGGATAGGCAAGCAGGCAGGCAGACAGGAAGGCAGGCAGGCAGGGTGGCAGGCAGGCAGGTCAGGTCAGGTAAGTCAGATTGAATACACCCCTACCCTAAAAATCGACTCCTCTTATACGTTTTTCTACAATCCGCCATCTTGTACCCAGCACCCACCATCCACACACACGCCGCCATTTTGTACCCAGCACCCACCATCCACAACAATCCGCCATCTTGTACCCAGCACCCACCATCCACAAACACACGCCGCCATTTTGAACCCAGCACCCACCATCCACAACAATCCGCCTTTTTGTACCCACCTCCCACCATCCACAACAATCCGCCATTTTGTACCCACCTCCCACCACACATCCATCCACAGGCCGCCATGTTGTACCCACCTCCCACAACACATCCATCACGCATGCGCACATCCACACTTATAACGTCAATTGATGGAGGGTGGTGGGAGGTGGGTACAAAATGGCGGAAACCCACCTCCCACCACCATCCAAATGGTGGTGGGAGGTGGGTACAAAATGGCGGCTACCCACCTCCCACCACCATAAAACCAGGCCGCCATCTTGTACCCACCTCCCACCACACATGGTGGTGGGAGGTGGGTGCCGCCATTTTGTACCCACCTCCCACCACATGGTTGGATGGTGGTGGGAGGTGGGTACAAGATATTGGCCGCCATTTTGTACCCACCTCCCACCACATCCACAGGCCGCGACCTCCCACCACCCTCAAACCAAGCCGCCATCTTGTACCCACCTCCCACCACACATCCATCACGCATGCGCACAGCGCCAGGGTGGTGGGAGGTGGGTACAAAATGGCGGAAACCCACCTCCCACCACACGCCAAATGGGGTGGGAGGTGGGTACAAGATGGCGGCGTCCCACCTCCCACCACACGCAAACAGGGCCGCCATCTTGTACCCACCTCCCACCACACAACCACACACGCCGCCATCTTGTACCCACCTCCCACCACACAACCATCACGCATGCGCACATACACACTTATGACGTCAATACAAGTTCTGCGCATGCGCAGTGAAGCGCTATCCCCTTTAAAGACGCCTTGTATACTACTTTCAGTAATTCCAGATACATAAATACCCAAACAGAGCGGAAGATCGTCCCGGAATCGTTCTGGTCAGACCTGGGACACTTAGCAACCGAGCTTAACCAAGACAGAACCGTAACGTCATAATTGATATTGTTACGTTACACGATGATTGACAGCTTCATATAAAATGACGCCGTCATGTGGAAGCTAGCTGTGTGCGGCCTATACTGTCATAATTGATATTGTTACGTTGCGCGATGATTGACAGCTTCATATATAATGACGCGACGTCATGCGAAAGCGAGCTGTATTCGGCCTATACTGTATTCAAGAAGCGTGTTGTACTTACTTGCTAAGCATTGAATACATTCAAATTAAAAAGTTAATGTTTGTTCAACGTAAGATATCCAATTCAGGTTTCTTCCCCTTTTACCGAGATTTCTGTTGATCCGATTTTTTGATACTATCTGGTCCGTGATGTTCTGGCTACACTGACTCCAAGAGAATGGGGAATCTTTAACTGGAATCTTTCGAGCTGTTGGCCAATAATGTATTATCGGTATATAAAATCAGGATCGCGTAATTCCTCACATTTGCATGGCATTGTCTTGCATTATGTCAATCAGTAATTCCAGATACGTAAGAGTGTACTCCACAGTTGCGCGGGTTCGCACTAAGTGGCCCCTCCCTAATTTCATAATACGAAAGGGCGTCCGTTTTTGACAGCATGGTAACTCTTGTGTCCTTTTTAATAACTGATATATATAATGCCATCCTGTTGGACGTGTATCCATTCCTCCAAACGGGCATATAACAAAGGCTGGTTAATCGCGTATACGCGCCACTACAGCATTAATCGCTCCGCAAAGTGAATATTTCGGGGCAAAATCCACACATTCTCGGGGCGCGAAAATGGTGTTTCCCTCTTGGCGATAAAATGTTACAATACGAAGCTGCGCATCTGAAAACCCCTCGGCTCTGGGCGCCAGCCATTCATAATGTATTCAATTTAAAACAAGACTTCAGGAACACCAAGCAGTCAAGTAACAAATATACAGATTATGAAAAATTTTGCCATTAGAAATGGCCTCAAACGTTACGTCCAATCAGAGAAATCGGTATTCATTACATAAGTCTGTTGATGCATCGACGATGTATACCAAATTTTACATCGAACATTTGAAAATTATCTGAGATAGAGATCCCTAATGATTTCGCATAAATTAAAGATGGCCGCCCATCCTTCCAACCACTCAGAGAAACTGATGTGGTTATTCATTGCAAGTTTCTTGATACATAGATTCTGTATACCAAGTTTCATATAGAACACTGAAATGGTATCAAAGATAAACATCATTAAAGATTTTGCATAAATTAAAGATGGCCACCAAGGTTTCCGCCCAAGCAGAAAAACCAGAACTGTCTATTGATACATCGATGATGCATGCCAAATTTTACAATAAGCACTTGAACCGTATCAGAGATATAGATCATTAATGATTTCGCATAAATTAAAGATGGCCGCCCATCCTTCCCGCCACTCAGAGGAACCGATGTGGTTATTCATTGCAAGTCTCTTGAAACATCGATGCTGGATACCAAGTTTCATATAGAACACTGAAATGGTATCAAAGATATATATCATTGAAGATTTTGCATAAATTAAAGATGGCCGCCAAGGTTCCGCCCAATCAGAAATGCCAGAACTGTCATTTATTGTAAGTCTATTGATGCTTCGATGATATATACCAAATTTTACATCGAGCGCTCGGACAGTATCAGAGATAGAGATCATTAATGATTTTGCATAAATTAAAGATGGCCGCCCATCCTTCCCGCCACTCAGAGGAACTGTTGTGGCTATACATTGCAGATCTCTTGATACATCGATGCTGTATACCAAGTTTCGTATAGAACACTTGAATGGTATCAGAGATATATATCATTGAAGATTTTGCATAAATTAAAGATGGCCACCAAGGTTTTCACCGAATCAGGGAAACTGGTTTGGTCATTCCTTTGAAGTTTCTTGATGCATCGATGACCTATACCAAGTTTCACACTAAACAGAGAAATGGTACCTAAGATACACAAGATTAATGATTTCGCATAAATTAAATATGGCCGCCAAAGTTTCGAACCAATCAGGTCCAGATTCAATAGGGTTCTGGGTCATGAGCATATGGATGTGCAGTGCAAGTTTGGGGTGCCTAGGGTAAGTCGTTCTAAAGATATCTTGGTAACAAGAAAGCTGTGATGGTTTCGCATAAATTAGAGATGGCCGCCAAAGTTTCTAACCAATCAGGTCCAGATTCAATAGGGTTCTGGGTCACAAGCATACGGATGTGCACTGCAAGTTTGGTGTGCCTAGGGTAAGTCGTTCTGAAGATATCTTGGTAACGAGAAAGGTGTGACGGACAGACGGACGGACGGACAGACGTACATGACGACGACAATACCCTTCGGCCAAATTTTGGCCGAGGGGTAAAAAACGAGTCAGACGAACCCTTGTTTTTTTCCCGCCTTTTTAAAATTCCCGTTGGATGGGGAACAGTTTCACATGAATAAAACTGCCCAGCTAATCAGCCGGACTTACCTAGGCGTGACGCCATAATTGATAATGCTACGTCGCACGAAGATTGACAGCATCAGATAATGACGCGTCGTCATGTGAAACCTAGCTGTATTGCGGCCTACACTGTATTCAAGAAGCATGGTTCGAACTTCTTCCAAAGCATAGAATACATTCGAATTAAACAGTTGATTATGTTTAACTGTATGAACTCCAATTATCGTTTCTTCCCCTTTTTACCTAGCATTCTGTTGTCCCGGTTTCTTTGATCCTATCTGGCCTGGGATGTTCCGGCTACACTCACTCCAGGGAAATGCGGAATCTTTAACTCGAATCTTTTGAGCGGTTGGCCTATATTCAGGTAGTACCAGTATATAAAATCAGGTTCGCATAATTCCTTGCATTTGTATGGCATTTTCCTGCATTAGTTCATTCAGTAATTCCAGATACATAAATACCCAAACAGAGCGGAAGATCGTCCCGGAATCGTTCTGGTCAGACCTGGGACACTTCGCAACCGAGCTTAACCAAGACAGAACCGTAACGTCATAATTGATATTATTATATGACTGTGCGTGTTACTCTTTCTCCATTGGACCATTCGCCGTCACGTGGCTGTCGTTAATTTTCCATATTGACTCCGAAGCGGGTCCATAAATGTGATATTGACTCGGCGTGACGTATGCGTCTGCTCAGCCAATGAAAA
>JAVTVY010025568.1:0-104004 GCA_036873755.1 Hanleya hanleyi
CCTAGCACCGGCATAAGCGGTATTAGATACAAATCTAGAGAGCTATGTTACAGGCGCAGCAGCACAGATCGCTGCTTGGACGTCTGTGGGACCCCTACATAGCGAGATTGAACATTTCCTGGCAGGTAAAAACAGGGAGACTACGACATGGGCGGAGATTCGTACGCACGTGACCACGCAGTTCGTGTCGGCACATGAGGACGAAAGGTTAAAAGGTGAGTTGGACAATATAACACAAAAATCTGAAGAAACTCACATTGCTTTTAACCGGCGGTTTCATGAACTTTCTCAGCGTGCATATACTAACGTCACTGATGATTCCAAACGCATTGTTTTGCGAGCCTATATTCGTGGCCTTGCAGACAAGAATTTGGCCAGAAAAATTGTAATGAATAGACATGCTGTAAATGTCCAAGAAGCCATGGAGTATGTGAATGAACAATCGGCCAATGCTGAGTTATTGGCCACCATGAACATTCCCACGGAACCAGTTCCAATGGAGATCGGTACTGCGCGCAACCCTCAGCAGGCAGCGGTTGGTGACAGGACAGAAGATAGCCAGCTTAATCGCGAGATTGTGGCTGAGATACGACGGCTCAGAAATGTCGTTTCTCAGCAACAGCAGAGGACCCCCCAGCGACAGCAACAACAGAGGACCCCCCAGCGACAGGAACCGCGGCCACAGACGTGTCAGCATGGTCGATCAGACGCTCCTCCAAATAGACAATCACAAAGGTATCAAAGAAACTGTCGACCTGTAAGCTTCCAGTCAAATTCGCATTCATGTCCTACTTGCGATAACCGGCCAGTGTGTTGGAGATGTGGTCAACTGGGCCACCGTAGATCAGAATGTGAGGTTCGCATTCCAGACAGGCCTCGTGTTGTGCATGTACAGAGAAGACAAGTGCAACGTCCGGTGAATCGGGACACCACTAACCGCGTTGTGAGATACTATGGTGATAGACATCAACAACAGTCGGGAAACGGACTGGGGCTGTGACCACCAATGTCACAGGTAGGTTCTCAGCCCTTTTAAAATTACAAGGATTATCTGTGACGTCACTCATAGACACTGGAGCATGTACAACTTTACTGAGGCAAGATGTTTGGCAAAAATTAGCATTGCGTGGCCCTCTAAAGAAGACAGGGGTCATATTCGCTATTAATGACACTCCACTGAAAGTTCTGGGTCAAACAGAGGTGAAATTTGAGAGTGCCTGTCCAATTCCAGTTGTTGTGGTTCCAGATATAATTCATCAATGTATCTTGGGGTCAGATGCATTGGGACTAGGGCATGCGTGTATAGACTATCGTACAGCAAAACTACGATGGTTCGATAGGACCTATTTCCTGGAAACAGTAAAACTGGACAAAGGCGTCGGGTCTTCTACAGTGAGGGAATCAACCGGTCACCCAGAGGTGGACAATGTCTTGAACCAATACCATGACCTTTTCGACACTGCTAAGAAACCAGGAGCAGGAAGACACCCCCTAGTGAAGTGTACCATATCTACGGGCGATCATCCTCCAGTGAAACAACGGGCATATAGACTACCACTTAAGAAACGCCATATTGTACAAGAACAAGTCAAGGAGATGCTAGAGACTGGGGTCATTCAACCTTCGACCTCACCATGGGCGTCACCTATCACCTTGGTTCCAAAGAAAGATGGTTCGACTCGTTTCTGTATTGACTTTCGTAAGTTGAACTCTATTGTACGTAAAGACAGTTATCCTTTACCTTTGATATCTGATATCTTTGATTCTTTAAAGTGTAGTTCAATTTTTACGACCCTTGACCTCAAGAGCGGATATTGGCAAATACCTATGGCAGTACAAGATATAGAGAAGACAGCATTTGTTTGCTCGGAGGGCTTATTTGAATGGCGGGCCATGCCCTTTGGCTTTTGTAATTCGGGGTCAATCTTCCAGAGGGCAATGAATGACATCTTTAGAGACTATGTAGGCAAATTTGTTTTTTGCTATGTAGACGATATTATCATATACTCAAGAAACCCAAAACATCATGCCCATCACTTGAAACTTGTTTTTGAACGTTTGTTGGAGTACAACTTACAGTTAAAATTCAAAAAGTGTGTATTTGCAGCTAGCTCTGTGGGCCTTCTGGACTACCATATTTCTGCCAAGGGTATTTCGCCACAAGCTCAAAAGGTTGAGGCTATACGTAACATGTCACCCCCCACCTGTGTGGGAGAGGTTAGGTCTTTGTTAGGTATGACAGGATACTATCGTTCATGTATACCAGGGTATGCCACTATTGTTGAACCTTTATTAGCATTAACTCGTAAACATGCACGTTTTTCTTGGAGTGCTGACCATCAGACAGCCTTTGACAAACTCAAGACCATCCTGTGTTCTGACGTAGTAATGGCCTACCCTGACCTTCAGAAACCATACAAATTGTATACCGATGCTTCAAGTTATGCAGTTGGTGCCATCTTGGTTCAGGTAAGTGATGATGGGGTTGAGAGGGTCATCCAGTATGTGTCTTCCACCCTTAAGGGCAGCCAATTGAAATGGCCTGTTATTGAGAAAGAGGCCTACGCCTTGGTCTACGCGTTGCGCAAGCTGCGACCGTATTTATGTGGTGCAGACTTTGTGGTGTATACAGACCATAAACCCCTGAAGAGTCTTTTTGTTAGTGAGGTCAAAAACACCAAAGTTCAGCGATGGGCTGTACTCATCGCTGAATATGGGTGTAAGATAGAGTACATTCAAGGTGCTAAGAATGTCCGGGCCGACATGCTCTCACGCCTTGGTCGACCATCAGAGGTTGCGACCTTTGATACGGGAGATTATGTCATTCCAGCTGACGATGATGGTGTACTCTCTCATGTTCCACTGTCAGCACATGGTATTGATCTGAATGATTTACGTCATCAGCAGAAGATTGAATATGCTGATATCCTTCGTGATGTACCTGAAGATTATGCCGTTCATCAAGGCATACTGTATTCTCTTACATGCCGTTCAGCATTGGAAGCAGACTATCCTAGAGTACTTTTACCATCTCTTTTCCGAGAACGTGTTATGCGACTTGCGCATAAGCAAGCAGGCCACCAGGGGACCCAGAAAACTCTTAGTATGGTTAGGGGTAGTTTTGTATGGCAGGGCATGCGAAAAGATATCACACGGTTTATTGACAATTGTGCTAGGTGTCAGGTTAACAAGCGGGTACGAACTCGACCGTCGTATACTGGAATGCCTACTGCACAGTATCCAGGTCAGATTGTTGGCTTGGACCTGATTGGTCCGCTACCTCGCACTGCTTCCGGGCATGCGTACATCATGGTTATTGTTGATCATTATACTGCATGGGCTGAGGCCTACCCCATCCCACGCAAAACTGCTGAGAATGTGGAGGAAAAGTTCTTTGATGAATATTGTCCACGACATGGCATTCCTGAAATTGTCGTGACTGACCTTGGCAAGGAGTTCAATGCACATGCACTTCGTGCAAAATTCAAAGCTGTAGGCATAGACCATCGTAGGACCACTCCCTATCACCCTCAGACCAATGGCAAAACTGAAAGATTTAATCAAACTTTGAAAGGTATCATACAGAAGCTTGTTAATAATCAGTCTCGCCGGTGGGCGCTTGAGTTGCCAGCAGCGCTAATGGCGTACCGGAATACCGTCCATATGTCAACTGGTTACACACCCTTTTTCTTGACCTATGGTCGTAGGGCTCGTCTTCCTTTATCCCTTCCTGTTGATGCGTCTCAGGATTTAGGCGATCGCCTTACTGTCTTGGGTAATGTCTTGCACCGTGCAAAGGCAGTTACGGCCAGGTCTCGTGAATATCACCGCCGGCAAATTAACCAGAGAGCCAATGCTGGGCAGTTCCAAGTTGGTGATTCTGTAGTCGTGCACGCTGATGAGCGTATCAAGCTCACATCGCACTGTGACCCTCAGTATGAGATTGTGCGTCTTAATGGTCCAGTGGCTCACATTCAGCATCTAAGATCTGGTAGGAGGAAGGTGTACAATGTTAGTAAGCTTCGTGTTGTTGATTCTCAGGTTGCATGGGATACTGTAAACCCTCGACCTATCCGTAATCCGGCTCCAGGTACACAGCGCAGTCTGGTACGGGCGGAGCAAGCGCCTGACAGGGTCCCAGTGGTTCCTCCCCCAGAAGTGACTGATCAACCAGCCACGGTCCCACAGGTGATTGACACTCCATATTTGTCTGAGTCACGTGATGTTGAGTATGATCCTGACGTCCCTATGACAGTTGATACGCCTTCTGAAGCAGAACCAGTGATTGACGAATCCGTCAATCCTGCTCTTGACGTAACCCCATCTATATTAGATGACCCTGGTGAGTTGAACCAAATGGATGTTGACCCTCCCGTCACGCATCCATATTATTTACGTAAGCGTAAGCCACGCCCCCCAGTCACCGGTATATCATATGACAAGAAACGGCGCACTTACAGCTTCCGGTTCCAGTCGCTGTAGTGTCAAGATGTTAGTGTTGTATTACAAACTTTTGGTGAAGGTATCTATGAGCATTGTGCTGGCCAGCGGACCATTTCTCATTTTTGAAATATGGTTTATTTTTGCTCAGTCCAGGTAATTGTACTTTTTCTGGGGTAGATTGGAAGGTGAAGCGTGTCGCCACTTACAGACAGATCTTTCTGAAACGCATTACCAATCAACATCAAGGAATGCATATGGCAAATATTGAAGAAACTAGATACAGTCGATCGAATACGACTGGAGGCATGCCTTTTGCATCTTTAGTAAAGGAAACATTCATTATTTGTGAAGAAAGTAAAACGTAAAACTTAGGAAAACATCATTAACATGGCCCCATAAGATGCCTTGAGGGTACCAATTTAAAAGAATCCATTAAGGTCCAACAGTTACTGCCCGGAAATGCAATTTTACCTTGGCCCTCAGATAGCGCCATGTGTAGGCAGATAGGCATAACAAATAATCCCAACCGAGATCTTGAGGCAATATCCCTTGACATTGGAAATAGAAAATGTTAACTTGGCCTACATGTGGCGCCACCTATGAGCAGATCGACAAGAAAAAGAATATCAAGTGAAACCTTCAGGTAAGGTACATGTATACATGTTGCAATTATCCCAATAATGCAGACAACACACAAATTTCAGCTTCTGCCAAGATATATTGGATATATATATGCTTAAACACAATACATGAAGGTCGGGCGAGGGCTAGTTTGGGAGATAGAGGGTGCGGCTCGGCGCCGTGGGGATGGGGACATGCTCTTCTTGACGGTAGTGGTAGGTGTGCTGACATGAAATTACAAGCGTCTAGTCCGTCATTCATAATCCAGCCGTCGTCCATTAGAGAATATCCGCGTCCATAATCCAAAGACCTATTCCATATTCCATATAACAATCTTAGTACCAAATTCAAAAAGACAATCATAGTATACATAAACATAGGCTTGTTTCCTGCAAGAGAGAAGCGGTCAACAGTTTTCAATGATGCCGGCAAGACATCATGATGTTCCAAAAATATCAAATCCGTATCGCTGATCAGTATTCCTAATCTATAATATTCGTTGTACGGTCGTCATCTAAAGAATGATGTATCTCAGTCACGCTTTGATTGTGACTCTTCATATGAGTACCATGAGGATCTTGAAGTACATGGGTTCATACGGCCCCTAGCCCCGGGTTAAGCGGAATTAGACACAAGTTACGAAACGTAGCGCCATAGATCTTGCACGCTACGTTCGTATTTTGCTATCAACATGCGATATGTATCGCCAAATTTGAGAAACTTTGAGTGGAGGCGCTTGGTGGAATAGCCCTGTTTTATAAGTTTCTGCAACAATGATTTGTGACGTTGATTAAAATCATTACATCTAACACAGGATCTAGCAAATGCTAGCAAGCGAGATATGTATACGCCATATGCAGGTCCCACTGGAATATTACTATCCAGAAAGGGATAGTTTACGATGTCGAAATTGTAATCATCTCTTTTGTCATAAAGTCGACGAGAGAGAATGCCCGCTTCATTTTTTATAGAGATAGAGATCTAAATAAGATGTGCCTGTAGGGCTATCTGTAGTTTCCTTCAAATCCAGTGAAGGTGGATATATATCCTTCACTGCGTCATTTATATAGCGATTATCCACAGCGAGAAGATCGTCTATATAGCGTTGGGTGAATGAGATGAAACAGGGTTTGAATGGATCGGTTTTTGAAAGCGCCTGCATATAGTCATATTCATAAGAGAACAGATACAGGCCAGCCAACAGGGGTGCACCATTAGTACCCACTGGAATACCTATATGCTGCTGATATATTGTGTTGCCAAATTTCACATAGATATTTTTAATGAGAAATTCAAGCAACTCTATAAACAAAGAAACATCCCATGAATAATATCTCTTGTATGTAGTCGAGCTAAAGAATGCTTTATGGCTTCCGGCATTAATATATCTACGATCAGTTTTCTTAAACACAGATACCATTAATGAACTTATACGGTCAATAAGGTCCTGATGAGGGATTGTAGTATAGAGAGTCGAGAAATCCCATGTGGATACATGTGCGTACGATATGTGACCTTTAGCATCAAGTTCTTCCATAAGACATTTTGAGTTTTTCAATATCCACATACATTCAACGCCAGAGTTCTTAGAAATAGTGGCGCAATACCTTTCCCAAAATGCTTTTACCTCCTGAAGGGCCCTCGTCAATAAGGTTGAAAGAAGCTTGGTGGTGCAGCTTCTAGAACCAGCTATGAATCTAGATTTGTATGGTGATTTATGCATTTTGGGAGTCCAGTATATTTTTGGTATGTCGTTATGATTGGCTGGAAGACAAATACCTCTTTCCCTGAGAAACTTTTTGTGATTGTTGAATAAATCTTCCAGATTAAATGCAGTTTGGGAGTAAGTAGACGTATGTGATGAAGATATGTCTACACTCAATTCTTTAACCAGCACCTGGTAATAGTAATATTTACATATGAATATTATATTATTCGGAGCTTTGTCTGCTGGGACTATGACGAATTTACTATGGAGATTTGCTAGAACTTCTTGCGAATTGAGGCTTCTCAGTACTTGTTTTACTTGGGGAAGAGTACTTCTGTCAATATGGCGGATTGTTTCAACGACCTTGCTCTTGGTGAGGTCCAGCCAATCAGCGAGTACTGTAGGTTCAACTTTTTCTCGCTTAGACCAATCAATAACGTACTGTTCTAATGCAGACAGGACTATGTTCTGGTCGGCCTTCATATTTATTCTTCTTGGCTCTCTATATTTAGGCCCTTTCATCAAGAGTAATTTCAGATCCTTATCCCTCACCACATCAAGGTCACCAGTCATAATATGTTTGCATGGTGTATAGATGAAGTTCGACAATTCACAATCACAACTATAACCTCCTGACGTGTATAAGTTCCAGTCAAACTCCTTGACAGCATTGGAGTAATTGAATATTTTGGTGACTATAGATTTAGTATACTTATATGAAATGCAAGGAGGTTCTGTGAACTTGAAATAGTTTGGTACAGCGTTGCGTACCTCTGGATCATTCAGGATTCGAGGTAAATTAATGATGTCCAGTCCTTTATCTAAGTAGTTGAGTTTCAAGAAAAGCCGATCTTGAGATGTTTCGATTATGTTCACTGGACGATACAACCGAAAAAACGCTATATCTTGACATACTTTACTGATTTTTGATGGTATTATATTTCCTGAAGACGCAGATTGTTGTATATCTCTGGCTATTTGATTTAAAGCTGTCAGAGGTAACACACACAGAACTGTACGTGAGCTATGTATACTATTGGGTGCGTTAATTAAACCCACTAAGTAATTTAAAGTGATATGATCGTGAATCATCGAACTATTAAACTTTCGCCAACCATGGCTGCGTTGTCTCCGTTGATGGGGTTTAAATAGTTGTGTAATGTTGGATATATTTGAGCGGCGGTTTGTAGCATTACCGAACCCACTGGCATTATCATTTAAACCAAACGGAAACACTGACCCAAGTTCTAGCATCCAGAATAATTCCCGCTCTCGGATTTTTCTCTCAAATCCAAAGGGGGAATCCTTAGTAGATGGATAGACGACGTCTATGATCTGAATACTAAAGTTATCCCAGCCATGGTCGGGTCCAGAAAAATGTCTACCTGTAAGCAATTGCTTTTTCCTAACGGATTTTCTGTGACCGTTCACCCTAAGATGGAGTCTTTGGGTGGTCTTGCCAACATACTGTTGACCACACTTCTTACAGGAAACTAAATACATACAGTTTGTAGTAGAACAACTAAGATCAACATACGAGTTAACGCGGAACTAAATGAAGCTGACGTATTAAAGAGTGGACACGTGAGACATCCACACTGTATATGAAACAACCACATGGACAGCTGCATGCCATCATCTGTCAGTCCGAAAAAATCACAAGGTGGAATTCAATTCAATGCAGGAAATTGATCATATGCACAGTGTGCACCCAAACTTTAGGAACTCAGTTGTAATTAATATAGTAAGTTACACGTGTGGACACAAATGGTTCCTGCAGAAGCTTTATTGAAGGAAATGTTGTTCTTCATTTAAGATGACACGAAATTTATTTTTTTATTTTTCGGTATTTCATGTTATACATCTGAAATAAAATACGGTTCGTGCAAAAGCTTTAGGGTAAATCATATGATGTGGATTACAATTATTTAATAGCAAAATTGAAGGAAATATTGTCCTTCATTTAAGATGACATGAAATTCAAAACCAGGGGTTCGGTAGTGCGGGGATTTCCCCGCCAGTTATTTCATATTATAATTCTGAAATAAAATATGGTTCATGCAAAAGCTTTAGGGTAAATCATATGATGTGGAATAGAATGATTCCATAGCAAAATTGAAGGAAATGTTGTCCTTCATTTAAGGCGAGACGAAATTCAAAACTAACACGGGTTCGGTACTGTGGGGATTCCCACGCCAGTTATTTCATATTATACTTCTGAAATAAAATATGGTTCCTGCAAAAGCTTTAGTTTAAATCATATGATGTGGAATAGAAGGACTGGACAGCAAATTTAAGAAAATGGTGTCCTTCATTTAAAGCGACATGAAATTCAAATCTAAGAGCGAGAAGCGGAAGAAAGAAGACAAATTGACAAACGCATTTAGGGATGCGTAATTATTAGACAAAGCATTTGGAAGTTATGGCTTGTGAAGAATTTGAATGGAAACCACGGACATGTACAGAAGATTGGAACAAGAGCCAGTGGCGCCACCTTAAGGTGGATCTTGCTGACACGCAATACCAGCCCATGTCTTGTCACAAGGAGTGTATATGCTAAATTTCGAAGGAATCCGACAAAGCTTTTGGAAGTTATCGCCTGTGAAGAATTATAACAGACATCCACAGACACAAAGAGAGCAAGACTCATTTTAACTGGAACGGACACGAAGAAGCGAAACTCAGTGGCGCCACCTTCAGGCAAATGTTACTGAAATCCAGTAGTCCTGCAACTACAGATGGACAATATATTCGAATAGCTACCATCTACCATACATACAGATGTCCATGTTTGTGAAAATAGTTATAAAATCGTCAATCTAGTCAGGAATAACATATAATAAAATCAATATTTGCCCACCGTGTCATTACTTCAGGCCAGTTTGTTGGGCCAGAAAGGACCTGGACGCTACTTAAATGTGACAACTTTTTGTACGTAACAGGCAGTAATATGGCAAAATAACTACTTCCTGTGCGAAGGAATTAAATGTCAAGTATTAAATCTAGATCATACTTGTTCATTCATTTAAAACCATTGACTTCATCTTTGATTCATCTTTGATTCATCATTCTGTCAGTAGCTATTATAGTAGCTAAACATCAGTATACATGTAGCTTATAAATAACTCATGTCCATAGTTACACTGCCAAAAATACCCTACTTATTTAAGATAATGCCCTAAAATTTTCTTGAAATAAGATAATTTTTACTCAAAATGAGTTAAATTTTAAGAAAATTTTAAGATTATTTTTTCTTGTTGAAGTAAAAGTTGGAGTGGGGTAAGTAAATTTTACTTAAACAAGAAAAAATTAAGAATTTTTCTTAAAACAAGATTTTTTTAAGAAAAAGTCTTAAATTTTTCTTGTTTAAGTAAAATTTACTTACCCCACTCCAACTTTTACTTCAACAAGAACAAAAAATCTTAAAATTTTCTTAAAATTTAACTTATTTTGAGTAAAAATTATCTTATTTCAAGAAAATTTTAGTGCATTATCTTAAATAAGTAGGGTATTTTTGGCAGTGTAAGAATCAATGACAGTATTAATTTTCTAATTCGATAACATTATCCTGTTACACAGGAATACTCATCGGCTAATTATTAGCTAGGAATCGGGTAGTTCATTACAATATCTCACATCTTTATCAGAGTACAGTTTACCTTGTTAAAAATGACAAATTATGACCATCATTCATAGTGGTTGATTAAATTAATAGTCAATTATTTTGTCATAATTACTGGCAAAATTAGTCAAATGTTTTAGCATAATAGATTTCATAGAATTAATTGGCCTATTAACTAGGACTCGATGTTAAGGGCTAATCACCTTACATAGATTCATAAGGTGGTGATAAACAAAAACCATTGTCTGATATTCAAATGTCAAGAACATGGTGGTTATCATCCAGACTTATAATTATATGACATGCTAATACAACTGACTATCACAGTGATATTAAAATATCATGAGCGCTATAAGATAGTTGGACTGTTTGAGTGATATGAATGCTGGAGATGTACATAAAAGTTATATTACATGATTATCACAGTAATACCAAAATGTCATGAGCACTGTACATATGATTGGATCGCCCAGACTGATACAACAGCTGGTGATACCAGGTACATGCACACAGCATTATCAGTGAAACTAAGATGCCATGAGCACTGTTAATGGTTGGATTGCCTAGATCGATACAAAGCTGGTGATTCCAAGTAGTACATGATTTATCAGTGATAATAAAATGTCATGAGCACTGATAACATGGTTGGATTGCCCACACTGATACAATAGGTGATGATATCAAGTACATGTACACATGATATCAACGGTACTAAAATGTCATGAGCACTGTTAAAATGGTTGGATTGCCCAGATTGATACAATAGCTGGTGCTACCAAGTACATGTACGCATGATATCAACGATACTAAAATGTCATGAGCACTGTTAAAATGGTTGGATTGCCCAGACTGATACTACAGCTGGTGTTACCTACATGTACACATGATTATCAACGATAATGTTTGGATTGCCCAGACTGATACAATAGCTGGTGATACCAAGAACATGTACACATGATTATCAATGATACCAAACTGACATGAGCACTGATAAGAATTAAAATGGTTGGATTGCCCAGACTGATACAATAGCTAGTGACACCAAGTACATGTACACATGATTATTAACATCATGAAGCGAGGACACTGATCTTGGCAATGCAGAGCTAGAGGAAGGAGATAAATCTGTCAGTGTCATCAACGTCTCCCGATCGAAAAAAAAAAGAAACTTCAATGTTCAAATTCTACAATGCCTGAAAAAATGTCATGAGCACTGTTAAAATGGTTGGATTGCCCAGACTGATACCACAGCTGGTGTTACCTACATGTACACATGATTATCAACGATAATGTTTGGATTGCCCAGACTGATACAATAGCTGGTGATACCAAGTAGTAGATGAATTATCAGCGACACTAAAATGTCATGAGCACTGATCAAATGGTTGAATTGTCCAGACTGATACAATAGCTGGTGATACCAAGAACATGTACACATGATTATCAATGATACCAAACTGGCATGAGCACTGATAAGAATTAAAATGGTTGGATTGCCCAGACTGATACAATAGCTAGTGACACCAAGTACATGTACACATGATTATTAACATCATGAAGCGAGGACACTGATCTTGGCAATGCAGAGCTAGAGGAAGGAGATAAATCTGTCAGTGTCATCAACGTCTCCCGATCGAAAAAAAAAGAAACTTCAATGTTCAAATTCTACAATGCCTGAAAAAATAGAAAAAACTAGTTGAAATACATGACAGTATGGTGATAAAAAAAAGTTTCAATACGGGTGACAAGCTGAAGTACCAGGAAGACAAGTGAAAGAAGCAGCCAGAGGATGCTAAGTCCTCCGCCGAAATGGCAGCAATATTTTTTAAGATTGTTGCTCTCGGGGTGGATATACATGAGGGAGGCAACTGCTACTTCACAGGCGTTGGATGCGGAAGGTTCTTTCTGTCTTCCCAAGAAGCTGAATGCATCTTCAACCTGTTGTCTGGAAACCAAATTTTAAATTTGCCACCAGGTGTCACCACCTGTAGGTGCAAGTGGGCGAAATGCAATCCCAAGGATCATCTCATGACATGGTGCATCAGTATACGAACGTTGGGAAGAATCTGAAAAGGAGTTATTGCACGGAAACGAAATTTAGATTTGTATGCACAAATGTTCGAAACACAATCCCAAGTGACATCTTATGGCATATGAATAGCAAATTTGAGAAGAATCCGATGAGCAATTGTCAAATTATTGCCAGAAACAAATTTTAGATTTTTCCACTAGGTGTCGCCACCAGTATGCAGAAGCAGATGAAATACAATCCCAAGGGACATATCACGGCATGGTATCTGCATACCAAATTGGAGAAATATCTGATGAGCGAAATCAAATTTAGATTTGACACGAGGTGGTGCTACCTGTAAGCACAAGTGGGCGAAACGCAATCCCAAGCGACATCATATGTCATGATATATTCATACCAGATTTAAGAAGAATCTGACCAGCGGTTCTCAAGTTATTACCCGGAAACAAATCTGGTATTTCGCCACCAGGTGGCACCACCTCTAAGTAAAAGTGAGTGAAAGGCAATCCCACGCAACATCTACTGGGATGAATTATGCATGCTAAATTTGAGGAGATTCCGATGACCAGTTCTCAAGTTAATGGCTGAAAACAAATTTTGATTTTAACACCTGGTGGTGCCACCTATAGGCGCAAGTGAGCGAAATGCAATCTCAAGCAAAATCTTAGGTCATGGTATTACCCGATGACAAATTTGGGATTTTGCCACCAGGCCTGTAAGTGCAAGTGAGTGAAAGGCAATCCCATGCAACATCTTCTGGCATGGTACATGCATGCTACTTTGATAAGAATTCGATGAACATGCAGTTCTCAAGTTATTGGCAAAACACAAATTTCAGATTTTTTCATCAGGTGGCGTCACTTTCTGAGCAAAAGTGGATAACGCGATCCCAAGCAACATCTCATGGCAAGGTACAATGTATATGCATACCTAATTTGGGAAGCATTTGATGAGCAGTTCTCAAGTTATTGCCAGGAAACCAAATTTCGAGCAACATTTCGAAGCGTTTCAAAGTTATTGCTTGCAGCACAAAAGAACGGAAAGAACCTAGTGGCGCCACCTACAGGCATATCTTTCTGAAACGCATTACCAATCAACATCTTGTCACAAGGAATGCATATGCCAAATATTGAAGAAACTAAATACAGTCGATCGAATACGATTGGAGGCATGCCTTTTGCATCTTTAGTAAAGGAAACATTCATTATTTGTGAAGAAAGTAAAACGTAAAACTTAGGAAAACATCATTAACATGGCCCCATAAGATACCTTGAGAATAGGTACCTACATACCAAATTTAAAAGAATCCATTAAGGTCCAAGAGTTACTGTCCGGAAATGCAATTTTACCTTGGCCGTCAGGTAGCGCCATGTGTAGGCAGATAGGCATACAAAATAATCCCAACCGAGATCTTGAGGCAATATCCCTTGACATAGGAAATAGAAAATGCACCTATGAGCAGATCGACAAGAAACAGAATACCAAGTGAAAACTTCAGGTAAGGTACATGTATACCACACTTGGAAATAATTCATTCAAGTATTAACAAGTTATTGTCCGGAAAATAATTTTAAATTTGGCACCACCTATAATTGTAGATCGGCATGAGCCAATAAAATGCCAAACGGGAAATTGAGGCGAGGTGAGCAAAAAAAATGCCAAACGGGAAATTGAAGAGAGGTACTTACTTACACATCAAATTTGGAATGAATCGGTTCAGGTTTTCAAAAGTTATTGTCTGGAAACACTTAACTTAGCTTTCAGGTGGTGCCCCTATCAACATGAAAAACATTCTCAAGCCAAATCTTAGGCAAGGTACCACCACACCAAATTTGGAAAGAATCCTTAAGATTTTCAAAAGTTATTGTCCGGAGATGCAATTTTAACTTGACCCGAGGTGGCGCCACCCAGAAGCGGATTGGCACGAAAAACAATTCCAAGCAAGATCTATAGACAAGGACATATTGACCAAATACAAAAACATGGGTCTGTGCATGATAAATTGAAACATTTTGGGGTTGCAATTATCCCAATATTGCAGACAACAAACAAATTTTAGATTCTGCCAAGATATATTGGAGATATATATGCTTAAACACAATATATGAGGGTCGGGCGCGGGCTAGTTTGGGAGATAGAGGGTGCGGCTCGGCGCCCTGGGGATGGAGACATGCTCTTCTTGAGGGCAGTGGTAGGTGTGCTGACATGAAGGTCATAGAAAGCTCCCTGTATATGAAACAACCACACTGACAACTGCATGCCATCATCTGTCAGTCCGAAAAATCACAAGGTGGAATTCAATTCAATCCAGGAAATTGATCGCATGCACAGTGTGCACCTAAAGTTTAGGAACTCAGTTGTAATTAGTATAGTAAGTTACACGTGTGGACACAAATGATTTCTGCAGAAGCTTTATTGAAGGAAATGTTGTCCTTCATTTAAGATGACACGAAATTTATTTTGTTATTTTTCGGTATTTCATGTTATACATCTGAAATAAAATATGGTTCGTGCAAAAGCTTTAGGGTAAACCATATGATGTGGATTACAATTATTTAATAGCAAAATTGAAGGAAATGTCCTTTATTTATGATGACATGAAATTCAAAACCAGGGGTTCGGTACTGCGGGGATTTTCCCGCCAGTTATTTCATATTATAATTTTGAAATAAAATATGGTTCATGCAAAAAGCTTTAGGGTAAATCATATGGTGTGGAATAGAATGATTTCATAGCAAAACTGAAGGAAATGTTGTCCTTCATTTAAGGCGAGACGAAAATCAAAACTAACACGGGATCGGTACTGTGGGGATTCCCACGCCAGTTATTTCATATTATACTTCTGAAATAAAATATGGTTCCTGTAAAAGCTTTAGTGTAAATCATATGATGTGAAATAGAAGAACTGGACAGCAAATTTAAGAAAATGGTGTCCTTCATTTAAAGCGACATGAAATTCAAAAGTAACAGCGCGAAGCGGAAGAAAGAAGAAAAAATGACAAACGCATTTAGGGATGCCTAATTATTAGACAAAGCATTTGGAAATTATGGCTTGTGAAGAATTTGAATGGAAACCACGGACATGTACAGCAGATTGGAACAAAAGCCAGTGGCGCCACCTTCAGGTGGATCTTGCTGAAACGCAATACCAACTCATGTCTGGTCACAAGGAGTGTATATGCTAAATTTTGATGGAATCCGACAAAGCTTTTGGAATTGATCGCATGCGAAGAATTTTAACAGACATCCACAGACACAACGAGAGCAAGACCCATTTTAACTGGAACAGACACGAAGAAGCGAAACTCAGTGGCGCCACCTTCAGGCAAATGTTACTGAAATCCAGTAGTACTGCAACTACAGATGGACAATATATTCGAATAGCTACCATATACCATACATACAAAGGTCCATGTTTGTGAAAATAGTTATAAAATCGTAAATCTAATCAGGAATAAGAGATAATAAAATCAATATTTGCCCACCGTGTAATTACTTCAGCCCAGTTTGTTGGGCCAGAAAGGACCTGGACGCTACTTAAATGTGACAACTTTTTGTACGTAACAGGCAGTAATATGGCAAAATAACTACTTCCGGTGCGAAGGAATTAAATGTCAAGTATTAAATCTAGATCATACTTGTTCATTCATTTAAAACCATTGACTTCATCTTTGATTCATCATTCTGTCAGTAGCTATTATAGTAGCAAAACATCAGTATACATGTAGCTTATAAATAACTCATGTCCATAGTTAAGAATCAATGACAGTATTAATTTTCTAATTCGATAACATTATCCTGTTACACAGGAATACTTATCGGCTAATTATTAGCTAGGAATCGGGTAGTTCATTACAATATCTCACATCTTTATCAGAGTACAGTTTACCTTGTTAAAAATGACAAATTATGACCATCATTCATAGTGGTTGATTAAATTAATAGTCAATTATTTTGTCATAATTACTGGCAAAATTAGTCAAATGTTTTAGCATAATAGATTTCATAGGATTAATTGACCTATTAACTAGGACTCGATGTTAAGGGCTAATCACCTTACATAGATTCATAAGGTGGTGATAAACAAAAACCATTGTCTGATATTCAAATGTCAAAAACATGGTGGTTATCATCCAGACTTATAATTATATGACATGCTAATACAACTGACTATCACAGTGATCTTAAAATATCATGAGCGCTATAAGGTAGTTGGACTGTTTGGGTGATATGAATGCTGGAGATGTACATAAAAGTTGGTAATATACATGATTATCACAGTAATACCAAAATGTCAAGAGCACTGTACATATGATTGGATCGCCCAGACTGATACAACAGCTGGTGATACCAGGTACATGCACACAGCATTATCAGTGAAACTAAGATGCCATGAGCACTGTTAATGGTTGGATTGCCTAGATCGATACAAAGCTGGTGATTCCAAGTAGTACATGATTTATCAGTGATAATAAAATGTCATGAGCACTGATAACATGGTTGGATTGCCCACACTGATACAATAGGTGATGATATCAAGTACATGTACACATGATATCAACGGTACTAAAATGTCATGAGCACTGTTAAAATGGTTGGATTGCCCAGATTGATACAATAGCTGGTGCTACCAAGTACATGTACGCATGATATCAACGATACTAAAATGTCATGAGCACTGTTAAAATGGTTGGATTGCCCAGACTGATACTACAGCTGGTGTTACCTACATGTACACATGATTATCAACGATAATGTTTGGATTGCCCAGACTGATACAATAGCTGGTGATACCAAGTAGTAGATGAATTATCAGCGACACTAAAATGTCATGAGCACTGATAAATGGTTGAATTGTCCAGACTGATACAATAGCTGGTGATACCAAGAACATGTACACATGATTATCAATGATACCAAACTGGCATGAGCACTGATAAGAATTAAAATGGTTGGATTGCCCAGACTGATACAATAGCTAGTGACACCAAGTACATGTACACATGATTATTAACACCATGAAGCGAGGACACTGATCTTGGCAATGCAGAGCTAGAGGAAGGGGATAAATCTGTCAGTGTCATCAACGTCTCCCGATCGAAAAAAAAAGAAACTTCAATGTTCAAATTCTACAATGCCTGAAAAAATGTCATGAGCACTGTTAAAATGGTTGGATTGCCCAGACTGATACCACAGCTGGTGTTACCTACATGTACACATGATTATCAACGATAATGTTTGGATTGCCCAGACTGATACAATAGTTGGTGATACCAAGTAGTAGATGAATTATCAGCGACACTAAAATGTCATGAGCACTGATCAAATGGTTGAATTGTCCAGACTGATACAATAGCTGGTGATACCAAGAACATGTACACATGATTATCAATGATACCAAACTGGCATGAGCACTGATAAGAATTAAAATGGTTGGATTGCCCAGACTGATACAATAGCTAGTGACACCAAGTACATGTACACATGATTATTAACATCATGAAGCGAGGACACTGATCTTGGCAATGCAGAGCTAGAGGAAGGAGATAAATCTGTCAGTGTCATCAACGTCTCCCGATCGAAAAAAAAGAAACTTCAATGTTCAAATTCTACAATGCCTGAAAAAATGGAGAAACTAGTTGAAATACATGACAGTATGGTGATAAAAAAAAGTTTCAATACGGGTGACAAGCTGAAGTACCAGGAAGACAAGTGAAAGAAGCAGCCAGAGGATGCTAAGTCCTCCGCCGAAATGGCAGCAATATTTTTTAGGATTGTTGCTCTCGGGGTGGATATACATGAGGGAGGCAACTGCTACTTCACAGGCGTTGGATGCGGAACGTTCTTTCTGTCTTCCCAAGAAGCTGAATGCATCTTCAACCTGTTGTCTGGAAACCAAATTTTAAATTTGCCACCAGGTGTCACCACCTGTAGGTGCAAGTGGGCGAAATGCAATCCCAAGGATCATCTCATGACATGGTGTATCAGTATACGAACGTTGGGAAGAATCTGAAAAGGAGTTATTGCACGGAAACGAAATTTAGATTTGTATGCACAAATGTTCGAAACACAATCCCAAGTGACATCTTATGGCATATGAATAGCAAATTTGAGAAGAATCCGATGAGCAATTGTCAAATTAGTGCCAGAAACAAATTTCAGATTTTTCCACTAGGTGTCGCCACCAGTATGCAGAAGCAGATGAAATACAATCCCAAGGGACATATCACGGCATGGTATCTGCATACCAAATTGGAGAAATATCTGATGAGCGAAATCAAATTTAGATTTGACACGAGGTGGTGCTACCTGTAAGCACAAGTGGGCGAAACGCAATCCCAAGCGACATCATATGTCATGATATATTCATACCAGATTTAAGAAGAATCTGACCAGCGGTTCTCAAGTTATTACCCGGAAACAAATCTGGTATTTCGCCACCAGGTGGCACCACCTCTAAGTAAAAGTGAGTGAAAGGCAATCCCACGCAACATCTACTGGGATGAATTATGCATGCTGAATTTGAGGAGATTCCGATGACCAGTTCTCAAGTTAATGGCTGAAAACAAATTTTGATTTTAACACCTGGTGGTGCCACCTATAGGCGCAAGTGAGCGAAATGCAATCTCAAGCAACATCTTAGGTCATGGTATTACCCGATGACAAATTTGGGATTTTGCCACCAGGCCTGTAAGTGCAAGTGAGTGAAAGGCAATCCCATGCAACATCTTCTGGCATGGTACATGCATGCTACTTTGATAAGAATTCGATGAACATGCAGTTCTCAAGTTATTGGCAAAACACAAATTTCAGATTTTTTCATCAGGTGGCGTCACTTTCTGAGCAAAAGTGGATAACGCAATCCCAAGCAACATCTCATGGCAAGGTACAATGTATATGCATACCTAATTTGGGAAGAATTTGATGAGCAGTTCTCAAGTTATCGCCAGGAAACCAAATTTCGAGCAACATTTCGAAGCGTTTCAAAGTTATTGCTTGCAGCACAAAAGAACGGAAAGAACCCTAGTGGCGCCACCTACAGGCATATCTTTCTGAAACGCATTACCAATCATCATCTTGTCACAAGGAATGCATATGCCAAATATTGAAGAAACTAAATACAGTCGATCGAATACGATTGGAGGCATGCCTTTTGCATCTTTAGTAAAGGAAACATTCATTATTTGTGAAGAAAGTAAAACGTAAAACTTAGGAAAACATCATTAACATGGCCCCATAAGATGCCTTGAGAATAGGTACCTACATACCAAATTTAAAAGAATCCATTACGGTCCAAGAGTTACTGTCCGGAAATGCAATTTTACCTTGGCCGTCAGGTAGCGCCATGTGTAGGCAGATAGGCATACAAAATAATCCCAACCGAGATCTTGAGGCAATATCCCTTGACATAGGAAATAGAAAATGCACCTATGAGCAGATCGACAAGAAACAGAATACCAAGTGAAAACTTCAGGTAAGGTACATGTATACCACACTTGGAAATAATTCATTCAAGTATTAACAAGTTATTGTCCGGAAAATAATTTTAAATTTGGCACCACCTATAATTGTGGATCGGCATGAGCCAATAAAATGCCAAAGGGGAAATTGAGGCGAGGTGAGCAAAAAAAAATGCCAAACGGGAAATTGAAGAGAGGTACTTACTTACACATCAAATTTGGAATGAATCGGTTCAGGTTTTCAAAAGTTATTGTCTGGAAACACTTAACTTAGCTTTCAGGTGGTGCCCCTATCAACATGAAAAACATTCTCAAGCCAAATCTTAGGCAAGGTACCACCACACCAAATTTGGAAAGAATCCTTAAGGTTTTCAAAAGTTATTGTCCGGAGATGCAATTTTAACTTGACCCGAGGTGGCGCCACCCAGAAGCGGATTGGCACGAAAAACAATTCCAAGCAAGATCTATAGACAAGGACATATTGACCAAATACAAAAACATGGGATTGTGCATGATAAATTGAAACATTTTGGGGTTGCAATTATCCCAATATTGCAGACAACAAACAAATTTTAGATTCTGCCAAGATATATTGGAGATATATATGCTTAAACACAATATATGAGGGTCGGGCGCGGGCTAGTTTGGGAGATAGAGGGTGCGGCTCGGCGCCCTGGGGATGGAGACATGCTCTTCTTGAGGGTAGTGGTAGGTGTGCTGACATGAAGGTCATAGAAAGCTCCCTTTATATGAAACAACCACACTGACAACTGCATGCCATCATCTGTCAGTCCGAAAAATCACAAGGTGGAATTCAATTCAATCCAGGAAATTGATCACATGCACAGTGTGCACCCAAAGTTTAGGAACTCAGTTGTAATTAGTATAGTAAGTTACACGTGTGGACACAAATGATTCCTGCAGAAGCTTTATTGAAGGAAATGTTGTCCTTCATTTAACATGACACGAAATTTATTTTTTTATTTTTCGGTATTTCATGTTATACATCTGAAATAAAATATGGTTCGTGCAAAAGCTTTAGGGTAAACCATATGATGTGGATTACAATTATTTAATAGCAAAATTGAAGGAAATGTTGTCCTTTATTTAAGATGACATGAAATTCAAAACCAGGGGTTCGGTACTGCGGGGATTTTCCCGCCAGTTCTTTCATATTATAATTTTGAAATAAAATATGGTTCATGCAAAAAGCTTTAGGGTAAATCATATGATGTGGAATAGAATGATTTCATAGCAAAACTGAAGGAAATGTTGTCCTTCATTTAAGGCGAGACGAAAATCAAAACTAACACGGGATCGGTACTGTGGGGATTCCCACGCCAGTTATTTCATATTATACTTCTGAAATAAAATATGGTTCCTGTAAAAGCTTTAGTGTAAATCATATGATGTGAAATAGAAGAACTGGACAGCAAATTTAAGAAAATGGTGTCCTTCATTTAAAGCGACATGAAATTCAAAAGTAACAGCGCGAAGCGGAAGAAAGAAGAAAAAATGACAAACGCATTTAGGGATGCCTAATTATTAGACAAAGCATTTGGAAATTATGGCTTGTGAAGAATTTGAATGGAAACCACGGACATGTACAGCAGATTGGAACAAAAGCCAGTGGCGCCACCTTCAGGTGGATCTTGCTGAAACGCAATACCAACTCATGTCTGGTCACAAGGAGTGTATATGCTAAATTTTGATGGAATCCGACAAAGCTTTTGGAATTGATCGCATGCGAAGAATTTTAACAGACATCCACAGACACAACGAGAGCAAGACCCATTTTAACTGGAACAGACACGAAGAAGCGAAACTCAGTGGCGCCACCTTCAGGCAAATGTTACTGAAATCCAGTAGTACTGCAACTACAGATGGACAATATATTCGAATAGCTACCATATACCATACATACAAAGGTCCATGTTTGTGAAAATAGTTATAAAATCGTAAATCTAATCAGGAATAAGAGATAATAAAATCAATATTTGCCCACCGTGTAATTACTTCAGCCCAGTTTGTTGGGCCAGAAAGGACCTGGACGCTACTTAAATGTGACAACTTTTTGTACGTAACAGGCAGTAATATGGCAAAATAACTACTTCCGGTGCGAAGGAATTAAATGTCAAGTATTAAATCTAGATCATACTTGTTCATTCATTTAAAACCATTGACTTCATCTTTGATTCATCATTCTGTCAGTAGCTATTATAGTAGCAAAACATCAGTATACATGTAGCTTATGAATAACTCATGTCCATAGTTAAGAATCAATGACAGTATTAATTTTCTAATTCGATAACATTATCCTGTTACACAGGAATACTTATCGGCTAATTATTAGCTAGGAATCGGGTAGTTCATTACAATATCTCACATCTTTATCAGAGTACAGTTTACCTTGTTAAAAATGACAAATTATGACCATCATTCATAGTGGTTGATTAAATTAATAGTCAATTATTTTGTCATAATTACTGGCAAAATTAGTCAAATGTTTTAGCATAATAGATTTCATAGGATTAATTGACCTATTAACTAGGACTCGATGTTAAGGGCTAATCACCTTACATAGATTCATAAGGTGGTGATAAACAAAAACCATTGTCTGATATTCAAATGTCAAGAACATGGTGGTTATCATCCAGACTTATAATTATATGACATGCTAATACAACTGACTATCACAGTGATATTAAAATATCATGAGCGCTATAAGATAGTTGGACTGTTTGGGTGATATGAATGCTGGAGATGTACATAAAAGTTGGTAATATACATGATTATCACAGTAATACCAAGATGTCATGAGCACTGTACATATGATTGGATCGCCCAGACTGATACAACAGCTGGTGATACCAGGTACATGCACACAGCATTATCAGTGAAACTAAGATGCCATGAGCACTGTTAATGGTTGGATTGCCTAGATCGATACAAAGCAAGTAGTACATGATTTATCAGTGATAATAAAATGTCATGAGCACTGATAACATGGTTGGATTGCCCACACTGATACAATAGGTGATGATATCAAGTACATGTACACATGATATCAACGGTACTAAAATGTCATGAGCACTGTTAAAATGGTTGGATTGCCCAGATTGATACAATAGCTGGTGCTACCAAGTACATGTACGCATGATATCAACGATACTAAAATGTCATGAGCACTGTTAAAATGGTTGGATTGCCCAGACTGATACTACAGCTGGTGTTACCTACATGTACACATGATTATCAACGATAATGTTTGGATTGCCCAGACTGATACAATAGCTGGTGATACCAAGTAGTAGATGAATTATCAGCGACACTAAAATGTCATGAGCACTGATCAAATGGTTGAATTGTCCAGACTGATACAATAGCTGGTGATACCAAGAACATGTACACATGATTATCAATGATACCAAACTGGCATGAGCACTGATAAGAATTAAAATGGTTGGATTGCCCAGACTGATACAATAGCTAGTGACACCAAGTACATGTACACATGATTATTAACATCATGAAGCGAGGACACTGATCTTGGCAATGCAGAGCTAGAGGAAGGAGATAAATCTGTCAGTGTCATCAACGTCTCCCGATCGAAAAAAAAAGAAACTTCAATGTTCAAATTCTACAATGCCTGAAAAAATGTCATGAGCACTGTTAAAATGGTTGGATTGCCCAGATTGATACCACAGCTGGTGCTACCTACATGTACACATGATTATCAACGATAATGTTTGGATTGCCCAGACTGATACAATAGCTGGTGATACCAAGTAGTAGATGAATTATCAGCGACACTAAAATGTCATGAGCACTGATCAAATGGTTGAATTGTCCAGACTGATACAATAGCTGGTGATACCAAGAACATGTACACATGATTATCAATGATACCAAACTGGCATGAGCACTGATAAGAATTAAAATGGTTGGATTGCCCAGACTGATACAATAGCTAGTGACACCAAGTACATGTACACATGATTATTAACATCATGAAGCGAGGACACTGATCTTGGAAATGCAGAGCTAGAGGAAGGAGATAAATCTGTCAGTGTCATCAACGTCTCCCGATCGAAAAAAAAAGAAACTTCAATGTTCAAATGCTACAATGCCTGAAAAAATGGAGAAACTAGTTGAAATACATGACAGTATGGTGATAAAAAAAAGTTTCAATACGGGTGACAAGCTGAAGTACCAGGAAGACAAGTGAAAGAAGCAGCCAGAGGATGCTAAGTCCTCCGCCGAAATAGCAGCAATATGTTTTAGGATTGTTGCTCTCGGGGTGGATATACATGAGGGAGGCAACTGCTACTTCACAGGCGTTGGATGCGGAAGGTTCTTTCTGTCTTCCCAAGAAGCTGAATGCATCTTCAACCTGTTGTCTGGAAACCAAATTTTAAATTTGCCCCCAGGTGTCACCACCTGTAGGTGCAAGTGGGCGAAATGCAATCCCAAGGATCATCTCATGACATGGTGTATCAGTATACGAACGTTGGGAAGAATCTGAAAAGGAGTTATTGCACGGAAACGAAATTTAGATTTGTATGCACAAATGTTCGAAACACAATCCCAAGTGACATCTTATGGCATATGAATAGCAAATTTGAGAAGAATCCGATGAGCAATTGTCAAGTTATTGCCAGAAACAAGTTTCAGATTTTTCCACGAGGTGTCGCCACCAGTATGCAGAAGCAGATGAAATACAATCCCAAGGGACATATCACGGCATGGTATCTGCATACCAAATTGGAGAAATATCTGATGAGCGAAATCAAATTTAGATTGGACACGAGGTGGTGCTACCTGTAAGCACAAGTGGGCGAAACGCAATCCCAAGCGACATCATATGTCATGATATATTCATACCAGATTTAAGAAGAATCTGACCAGCGGTTCTCAAGTTATTACCCGGAAACAAATCTGGTATTTCGCCACCAGGTGGCACCACCTCTAAGTAAAAGTGAGTGAAAGGCAATCCCACGCAACATCTACTGGGATGAATTATGCATGCTAAATTTGAGGAGATTCCGATGACCAGTTCTCAAGTTAATGGCTGAAAACAAATTTTGATTTTAACACCTGGTGGTGCCACCTATAGGCGCAAGTAGGCGAAATGCAATCTCAAGCAACATCTTAGGTCATGGTATTACCCGATGACAAATTTGGGATTTTGCCACCAGGCCTGTAAGTGCAAGTGAGTGAAAGGCAATCCCATGCAACATCTTCTGGCATGGTACATGCATGCTACTTTGATAAGAATTCGATGAACATGCAGTTCTCAAGTTATTGGCAAAACACAAATTTCAGATTTTTTCATCGGGTGGCGTCACTTTCTGAGCAAAAGTGGATAACGCAATCCCAAGCAACATCTCATGGCAAGGTACAATGTATATGCATACCTAATTTGGGAAGAATTTGATGAGCAGTTCTCAAGTTATTGCCAGGAAACCAAATTTCGAGCAACATTTCGAAGCGTTTCAAAGTTATTGCTTGCAGCACAAAAGAACGGAAAGAACCCTAGTGGCGCCACCTACAGGCATATCTTTCTGAAACGCATTACCAATCAACATCTTGTCACAAGGAATGCATATGCCAAATATTGAAGAAACTAAATACAGTCGATCGAATACGATTGGAGGCATGCCTTTTGCATCTTTAGTAAAGGAAACATTCATTATTTGTGAAGAAAGTAAAACGTGAAACTTATGAAAACATCATTAACATGGCCCCATAAGATGCCTTGAGAATAGGTACCTACATACCAAATTTAAAAGAATCCATTAAGGTCCAAGAGTTACTGTCCGGAAATGCAATTTTACCTTGGCCGTCAGGTAGCGCCATGTGTAGGCAGATAGGCAAACAAAATAATCCCAACCGAGATCTTGAGGCAATATCCCTTGACATAGGAAATAGAAAATGCACCTATGAGCAGATCGACAAGAAACAGAATACCAAGTGAAAACTTCAGGTAAGGTACATGTATACCACACTTGGAAATAATTCATTCAAGTATTAACAAGTTATTGTCCGGAAAATAATTTTAAATTTGGCACCACCTATAATTGTGGATCGGCATGAGCCAATAAAATGCCAAAGGGGAAATTGAGGCGAGGTGAGCAAAAAAAATGCCAAACGGGAAATTGAAGAGAGGTACTTACTTACACATCAAATTTGGAATGAATCGGTTCAGGTTTTCAAAAGTTATTGTCTGGAAACACTTAACTTAGCTTTCAGGTGGTGCCCCTATCAACATGAAAAACATTCTCAAGCCAAATCTTAGGCAAGGTACCACCACACCAAATTTGGAAAGAATCCTTAAGGTTTTCAAAAGTTATTGTCTGGAGATGCAATTTTAACTTGACCCGAGGTGGCGCCACCCAGAAGCGGATTGGCACGAAAAACAATTCCAAGCAAGATCTATAGACAAGGACATATTGACCAAATACAAAACCATGGGTCTGTGCATGATAAATTGAAACATTTTGGGGTTGCAATTATCCCAATATTGCAGACAACAAACAAATTTTAGATTCTGCCAAGATATATTGGAGATATATATGCTTAAACACAATATATGAGGGTCGGGCGCGGGCTAGTTTGGGAGATAGAGGGTGCGGCTCGGCGCCCTGGGGATGGAGACATGCTCTTCTTGAGGGTAGTGGTAGGTGTGCTGACATGAAGGTCATAGAAAGCTCCCTGTATATGAAACAACCACACTGACAACTGCATGCCATCATCTGTCAGTCCGAAAAATCACAAGGTGGAATTCAATTCAATCCAGGAAATTGATCACATGCACAGTGTGCACCCAAAGTTTAGGAACTCAGTTGTAATTAGTATAGTAAGTTACACGTGTGGACACAAATGATTCCTGCAGAAGATTTATTGAAGGAAATGTTGTCCTTCATTTAAGATGACACGAAATTTATTTTTTTATTTTTCGGTATTTCATGTTATACATCTGAAATAAAATATGGTTCGTGCAAAAGCTTTAGGGTAAACCATATGATGTGGATTACAATTATTTAATAGCAAAATTTTTATTTCATATTATAATTTTGAAATAAAATATGGTTCATGCAAAAAGCTTTAGGGTAAATCATATGATGTGGAATAGAATGATTTCATAGCAAAACTGAAGGAAATGTTGTCCTTCATTTAAGGCGAGACGAAAATCAAAACTAACACGGGATCGGTACTGTGGGGATTCCCACGCCAGTTATTTCATATTATACTTCTGAAATAAAATATGGTTCCTGTAAAAGCTTTAGTGTAAATCATATGATGTGAAATAGAAGAACTGGACAGCAAATTTAAGAAAATGGTGTCCTTCATTTAAAGCGACATGAAATTCAAAAGTAACAGCGCGAAGCGGAAGAAAGAAGAAAAAATGACAAACGCATTTAGGGATGCCTAATTATTAGACAAAGCATTTGGAAATTATGGCTTGTGAAGAATTTGAATGGAAACCACGGACATGTACAGCAGATTGGAACAAAAGCCAGTGGCGCCACCTTCAGGTGGATCTTGCTGAAACGCAATACCAACTCATGTCTGGTCACAAGGAGTGTATATGCTAAATTTCGATGGAATCCGACAAAGCTTTTGGAATTTATCGCCTGTGAAGAATTTTAACAGACATCCACAGACACAACGAGAGCAAGACCCATTTTAACTGGAACAGACACGAAGAAGCGAAACTCAGTGGCGCCACCTTCAGGCAAATGTTACTGAAATCCAGTAGTACTGCAACTACAGATGGACAATATATTCGAATAGCTACCATATACCATACATACAAAGGTCCATGTTTGTGAAAATAGTTATAAAATCGTAAATCTGGTCAGGAATAAGAGATAATAAAATCAATATTTGCCCACCGTGTCATTACTTCAGGCCAGTTTGTTGGGCCAAAAACGACCTGGACGCTACTTAAATGTGACAACTTTATGTACGTAACAGGCAGTAATATGGCAAAAGAACTACTTCCTGTGCGAAGGAATTAAATGTCAAGTATTAAATCTAGATCATACTTGTTGATTCATTTAAATCCATTGACTTCATCTTTGATTCATCTTTGATTCATCATTCTGTCAGTAGCTATTATAGTAGCAAACCATCAGTAAACATGTAGCTTATTTATAACTAATGTCCATAGTTAAGAATCAATGACAGTATTAATTTCCCAATGCGATAACATTATCCTGTTACACAGGAATACTTATCGGCTAATTGTTAGCTAGGAATCGGGTAGTTCATTACAATATCTCACATCTTTATCAGAGTACAATTTACCTTGTTAAAAATGACAAATTATGACAATCATTCATAGTGGTTGATTAAATCAATAGTCAATTATTTTGTCATATTTACTGCCAAAATTAGTCAAATGTTTTAGCATATTAGATATCATAGGATTAATCGGCCTATTAACTAGGACTCGATGTTAAGGGCTAATCACCTTACATAGATTTATAACGTGGTGATACTCAAAAACCATTGTCTGATATTCAAATGTCAAGAACATGGTGGTTATCATCCAGTCTTATAGTTATATGGCATGCTAATACAACTGACTATCACAGTGATATTAAAATATCGTGAGCGCTATAAAATATAGGACTGTTTGGGTGATATGAATGCTGGAGATGTACATAAAAGTTGGTAATATACATGATCATCACAGTAATACCAAAACGACATGAGCACTGTAAATATGATTGGAACGACCAGACTGATACAACAGCTGGTGATACCAGGTACATGCACACAGCATTATCAGTGAAACTAAGATGCCATGAGCACTGTTAATGATCTGATTGCCTAGATCGATACAAAGCTGGTGATTCCAAGTAGTACATGATTTATCAGCGACACTAAAATGTCATGAGCACTGATAACATGGTTGGATTGCCCAGACTGATACAATAGCTGGTTATACCAAGTACATGTACACATGATATCAACGATACTAAAATGTCATGAGCACTGTTAAAATGGTTGGATTGCCCAGACTGATACTACAGCTGGTGTTACCTACATGTACACATGATTATCAACGATAATATTTGGATTGCCCAGACTGATACAATAGCTGGTGATACCAAGTAGTAGATGAATTATCAGCGACACTAAAATGGCATGAGCACTGATAAAATGGTTGAATTGTCCAGACTGATACAATAGCTGGTGATACCAAGAACATGTACACATGATTATCAATGATACCAAACTGGCATGAGCACTGATAAAAATTAAAATGGTTGGATTGCCCAGACTGATACAATAGCTAGTGACACCAAGTACATGTACACCTGATTATTAACATCATGAAGTGAGGACACTGGTCTTGGCAATGGAGAGCTAGAGGAAGGAGATAAATCTGTCAGTGTCATCAACGTGTTCCGATCGAAAAAAAAGAGAAACTTCAATGTTCAAATTCTACAATGTCTGAAAAAATTGAGAAACTAGTTGGAATACATGACAGTATAGTGATGAAAACAGGTTTCAATACGGGTGACAAGCTGAAGTACCAGGAAGACAAGTGAAAGAAGCAGCCAGAGGATGCTAAGTCCCCCGCCGAAATGGCAGCAATATTTTTTAGCATTGTTGCTCTCGGGGTGGATATACATGAGGGAGGCAACTGCTACTTCATAGGCGTTGGATGCTGAAGGGTCCTTCTGTCTTCCCAAGAAGCTGAATGCATCCTCAACCTATTGCCTGGAAACCAAATTTTAAATTTGCCACCAGGTGTCACCACCTGTAGGTGCAAATGGGCGAAATGCAATCCCAAGGATGATCTCATGACATGGTGTATCAGTATACGAACGTTGGGAAGAATCTGAAAAGGAGTTATTGCACGGAAACGAAATTTAGATTTGCATGCACAAATGTGCGAAACACAATCCCAAGTGACAATCTTATGGCATATGAATAGCAAATTTGAGAAGAATCCGATGAGCAATTGTCAAAGTATTGCCAGAAACAAATTTTAGATTTTTCCACTAGGTGTCGCCACCAGTATGCAGAAGCAGATGAAATACAATCCCAAGGGACATATCACGGCATGGTATCTGCATACCAAATTGGAGAAATATCTGATGAGCGAAATCAAATTTAGATTTGACACGAGGTGGTGCTACCTGTAATCAAAAGTGGGCGAAACGCAATCCCAAGCGACATCATATGTCATGATATATTCATACCAGATTTAAGAAGTATCTGAAGAGGGGTTCTCAAGTTATTACCCGGAAACAAATCTGGTATTTCGCCACCAGGTGGCACCACCTGTAAGTAAAAGTGAGCGAAAGGCAATCCCACGCAACATCTCCTGGCATGAATTATGCATGCTAAATTTGAGGAGATTCTGATGACCAGTTCTCAGGTTAATGGCTGAACACAAATTTTGATTTTAACACCTGGTGGTGCCACCTATAGGCGCAAGTGAGCGAAATGCAATCTCAAGCAACATCTTAGGTCATGGTATTACCCGGAGATAAATTTGGGATTTTGCCACCATGCCTGTAAGTGCAAGTGAGTGAAAGGCAATCCCATGCAAGACCTCCTGGCATGGTACATGCATGCTAATTGGAGAAGAATTCGATGAACATGCAGTTCTCAAGTTATTGGCATAAAACAAATTTCAGATTTTGTCATCAGGTGGCGTCACTTTCTGAGCAAAAATGGATAACGCAATCCCAAGCAACATCTCCTGGCAAGGTACAATGTATATGCATACCTAATTTGGGAAGAATTTGATGAGCAGTTCTCAAGTTATTCTGAAACGCATTACCAATCAACGTCTTGTCACAAGGCATGCATATGCCAAATATTGAAGAAACTAGATACAGTCGATCGAATACGATTGGAGGCATGCCTTTTGCATCTTTAATAAAGGAAACATTCATTATTTGTGAAGAAAGTAAAACGTAAAACTTAGGAAAACATCATTAACATGGCCCCATAAGATTCCTTGAGGGTAGGTACCTACATACCAAATTTAAAAGAATCCATTAAGGTCCAACAGTTACTGTCAGGAAATGCAATTTTAGCTTGGCCGTCAGGTAGCGCCATGTGTAGGCAGATAGGCATACAAAATAATCCCAACCGAGATCTTGAGGCAATATCCCTTGACATTGGAAATAGAAAATGCACCTATGAGCAGATCGACAAGAAATAGAATACCAAGTGAAAACTTCAGGTAAGGTACATGTATACCAAACTTGGAAATAATTCATTCAAGTATTAACAAGTTATTGTCCGGAAACATAATTTAAAATTTGCCCCCATGTGGCACCACCTATATATGTGGATCGGCATGAGAAAAAAAAATGCCAAACGAGAAATTGATGCGAGGTACTTACACATCAAATTTGGAATGAATCGGTTCAGGTTTTCAAAAGATATTGTCTGGAAACACTTAACTTAGCTTTCAGGTGGTCGCCCTATCAACATGAAAAACATTCTCAAGCCAGATCTTAGGCAAGGTACCACCACACCAAATTTGGAAAGAATCCTTAAGGTTTTCAAAAGTTATTGTCCGGAGATGCAATTTTAACTTGACCCGAGGTGGCGCCACCCAGAAGCGGATTGGCACGAAAAACAATTCCAAGCAAGATCTATAGACAAGGACATATTGACCAAATACGAAAACATGGGTCTGTGCATGATAAATTGAAACATTTTGGGGTTGCAATTATCCCAATATTGCAGACAACAAACAAATTTAGCTTCTGCCAAGATATATTGGAGATATATATGCTTAAACACAATATATGAGGGTCGGGCGAGGGCTAGTTTGGGAGATAGAGGTTGCGGCTCGGCGCCCTGGGGATGGAGACATGCTCTTCTTGAGGGTAGAGGTAGGTGTGCTGACATAAAGGTCATAGAAAGCTCCCTGTATATGAAACAACCACACTGACAACTGCATGCCATCATCTGTCAGTCCGAAAAATCACAAGGTGGAATTCAATTCAATCCAGGAAATTGATCACATGCACAGTGTGCACCCAAAGTTTAGGAACTCAGTTGTAATTAGTATAGTAAGTTACACGTGTGGACACAAATGATTCCTGCAGAAACTTTATTGAATGAAATGTTGTCCTTCATTTAAGATGACACGAAATTTATTTTTTTATTTTTCGGTATTTCATGTTATACATCTGAAATAAAATATGGTTCGTGCAAAAGCTTTAGGGTAAACCATATGATGTGGATTACAATTATTTAATAGCAAAATTGAAGGAAATGTTGTCCTTTATTTAAGATGACATGAAATTCAAAACCAGGGGTTCGGTACTGCGGGGATTTTCCCGCCAGTTATTTCATATTATAATTTTGAAATAAAATATGGTTCATGCAAAAAGCTTTAGGGTAAATCATATGATGTGGAATAGAATGATTTCATAGCAAAACTGAAGGAAATGTTGTCCTTCATTTAAGGCGAGACGAAAATCAAAACTAACACGGGATCGGTACTGTGGGGATTCCCACGCCAGTTATTTCATATTATACTTCTGAAATAAAATATGGTTCCTGTAAAAGCTTTAGTGTAAATCATATGATGTGAAATAGAAGAACTGGACAGCAAATTTAAGAAAATGGTGTCCTTCATTTAAAGCGACATGAAATTCAAAAGTAACAGCGCGAAGCGGAAGAAAGAAGAAAAAATGACAAACGCATTTAGGGATGCCTAATTATTAGACAAAGCATTTGGAAATTATGGCTTGTGAAGAATTTGAATGGAAACCACGGACATGTACAGCAGATTGGAACAAAAGCCAGTGGCGCCACCTTCAGGTGGATCTTGCTGAAACGCAATACCAACTCATGTCTGGTCACAAGGAGTGTATATGCTAAATTTCGATGGAATCCGACAAAGCTTTTGGAATTTATCGACTGTGAAGAATTTTAACAGACATCCACAGACACAACGAGAGCAAGGCCCATTTTAACTGGAACAGACACGAAGAAGCGAAACTCAGTGGCGCCACCTTCAGGCAAATGTTACTGAAATCCAGTAGTACTGCAACTACAGATGGACAATATATTCGAATAGCTACCATATACCATACATACAAAGGTCCATGTTTGTGAAAATAGTTATAAAATCGTAAATCTGGTCAGAAATAAGAGATAATAAAATCAATATCTGCCCACCGTGTCATTACTTCAGGCCAATTTGTTGGGCCAAAAACGACCTGGACGCTACTTAAATGTGACAACTTTTTGTACGTAACAGGCAGTAATATGGCAAAATAACTACTTCCTGTGCGAAGGAATTAAATGTCAAGTATTAAATTTAGATCATACTTGTTCATTCATTTAAAACCATTGACTTCATCTTTGATTCATCTTTGATTCATCATTCTGTCAGTAGCTATTATAGTAGCAAAACATCAGTGAACATGTAGCTTATAAATAACTAATGTCCATAGTTAAGAATCAATGACAGTATTAATTTCCTAATGCGATAACATTATCCTGTTACACAGGAATACTTATCGGCTAATTGTTAGCTAGGAATCGGGTAGTTCATTACAATATCTCACATCTTTATCAGAGTACAATTTACCTTGTTAAAAATGACAAATTATGACAATCATTCATAGTGGTTGATTAAATCAATAGTCAATTATTTTGTCATATTTACTGGAAAAATTAGTCAAATGTTTTAGCATATTAGATATCATAGGATTAATTGGCCTATTAACTAGGACTCGATGTTAAGGGCTAATCACCTTACATAGATTTGTAACGTGGTGATACTCAACAACCATTGTCTGATATTCGCTTGTCAAGAACATGGTGGTTATCATCCAGTCTTATAGTTATATGGCATGCTAATACAACTGACTATCACAGTGATATTAAAATATCGTGAGCGCTATAAAATATAGGACTGTTTGGGTGATATGAATGCTGGAGATGTACATAAAAGTTGGTAATTTACATGATCATCACAGTAATACCAAAATGTCATGAGCACTGTAAATATGATTGGAACGCCCAGACTGATACAACAGCTGGTGATACGAGGTACATGCACACAGCATTATCAGTGAAACTAAGATGCCATGAGCACTGTTAATGGTTGGATTGCCAAGATCGATACAAAGCTGGTGATTCCAAGTAGTACATGATTTATCAGTGATAATAAAATGTCATGAGCACTGATAACATGGTTGGATTGCCCAGACTGATACAATAGCTCGTTATACCAAGTACATGTACACATGATATCAACGATACTAAAATGTCATGAGCATTGTTAAAATGGTTGGATTGCCCAGACTGATACTACAGCTGGTGTTACCTACATGTACACATGATTATCAACGATAATGTTTGGATTGCCCAAACTGATACAATAGCTGGTGATACCAAGTAGTAGATGAATTATCAGCGACACTAAAATGTCATGAGCACTGATAAAATGGTTGAATTGTCCAGACTGATACAATAGCTGGTGATACCAAGAACATGTACACATGATTATCAATGATACCAAACTGGCATGAGCACTGATAAAAATTAAAATGGTTGGATTGCCCAGACTGATACAATAGCTAGTGACACCAAGTACATGTACACCTGATTATTAACATCATGAAGTGAGGACACTGATCTTGGCAATGGAGAGCTAGAGGAAGGAGATAAATCTGTCAGTGTCATCAACGTCTTCCGATCGAAAAAAAAGAGAAACTTCAATCTTCAAATTCTACAATGCCTGAAAAAATTGAGAAACTAGTTGGAATACATGACAGTATGGTGATGAAAAAAGGTTTCAATACGGGTGACAAGCTGAAGTACCAGGAAGACAAGTGAAAGAAGCAGCCAGAGGATGCTAAGTCCCCCGCCGAAATGGCAGCAATATTTTTTAGCATTGTTGCTCTCGGGGTGGATATACATGAGGGAGGCAACTGCTACTTCATAGGCGTTGGATGCTGAAGGGTCCTTCTGTCTTCCCAAGAAGCTGAATGCATCCTCAACCTATTGCCTGGAAACCAAATTTTAAATTTGCCACCAGGTGTCACCATCTGTAGGTGCAAATGGGCGAAATGCAATCCCAAGGATGATCTCATGACATGGTGTATCAGTATACGAACGTTGGGAAGAATCTGAAGAGGAGTTATTGCCCGGAAACGAAATTTAGATTTGCATGCACAAATGTGCGAAACACAATCCCAAGCGACAATCTTATGGCATATGAATAGCAAATTTGAGAAGAATCCGATGAGCAATTGTCAAAGTATTGCCAGAAACAAATTTTAGATTTTTCCACTAGGTGTCGCCACCAGTTTTCAGAAGCAGATGAAATACAATCCCAAGGGACATATCACGACATGGTATCTGCATACCAATTTGGAGAAATATCTGATGAGCGAAATCAAATTTAGATTTGACACGAGGTGGTGCTACCTGTAAGCAAAAGTGGGCGAAACGCAATCCCAAGCGACATCATATGTCATGATATATTCATACCAGATTTAAAAAGTATCTGAAGAGGGGTTCTCAAGTTACTACCCGCAAACAAATCTGGTATTTCGCCACCAGGTGGCACCACCTGTAAGTAAAAGTGAGCGAAAGGCAATCCCACGCAACATCTCCTGGCATGAATTATGCATGCTAAATTTGAGGAGATTCCGATGACCAGTTCTCAGGTTAATGGCTGAAAACAAATTTTGATTTTAACACCTGGTGGTGCCACCTATAGGCGCAAGTGAGCGAAATGCAATCTCAAGCAACATCTTAGGTCATGGTATTACCCGGAGATAAATTTGGGATTTTGCCACCATGCCTGTAAGTGCAAGTGAGTGAAAGGCAATCCCATGCAAGACCTCCTGGCATGGTACATGCATGCTAATTTGAGAAGAATTCGATGAACATGCAGTTCTCAAGTTATTGGCATAAAACAAATTTCAGATTTTGTCATCAGGTGGCGTCACTTTCTGAGCAAAAGTGGATAACGCAATCCCAAGCAACATCTCCTGGCAAGGTACAAAGTATATGCATACCTAATTTGGGAAGAATTTGATGAGCAGCTCTCAAGTTATTCTGAAACGCATTACCAATCAACATCCTGTCACAAGGAATGCATATGCCAAATATTGAAGAAACTAGATACAGTCGATCGAATACGATTGGAGGCATGCCTTTTGCATCTTTAGTAAAGGAAACATTCATTATTTGTGAAGAAAGTAAAACGTAAAACTTAGGAAAACATCATTAACATGGCCCCATAAGATTCCTTGAGGGTAGGTACCTACATACCAAATTTAAAAGAATCCATTAAGGTCCAACAGTTACTGTCAGGAAATGCAATTTTAGCTTGGCAGTCAGGTAGCGCCATGTGTAGGCAGATAGGCATACAAAATAATCCCAACCGAGATCTTGAGGCAATATCCCTTGACATTGGAAATAGACAATGCACCTATGAGCAGATCGACAAGAAATAGATTACCAAGTGAAAACTTCAGGTAAGGTACATGTATACCAAACTTGGAAATAATTCATTCAAGTATTAACAAGTTATTGTCCGGAAACATAATTTAAAATTTGCCCCCAGGTGGCACCACCTATATATGTGGATCGGCATGAGAAAAAAAATGCCAAACGAGAAATTGAGGCGAGGTACTTACACATCAAATTTGGAATGAATCGGTTCAGGTTTTCAAAAGGTATTGTCTGGAAACACTTAACTTAGCTTTCAGGTGGTCGCCCTATCAACATGAAAAACATTCTCAAGCCAGATCTTAGGCAAGGTACCACCACACCAAATTTGGAAAGAATCCTTAAGGTTTTCAAAAGTTATTGTCCGGAGATGTAATTTTAACTTGACCCGAGGTGGCGCCACCCAGAAGCGGATTGGCACGAAAAACAATTCCAAGCAAGATCTATAGACAAGGACATATTGACCAAATACGAAAACATGGGTCTGTGCATGATAAATTGAAACATTTTGGGGTTGCAATTATCCCAATATTGCAGACAACAAACAAATTTAGCTTCTGCCAAAATATATTGGAGATATATATGCTTAAACACAATATATGAGGGTCGGGCAAGGGCTAGTTTGGGAGATGGAGGTTGCGGCTCGGCGCTCTGGGGATGGAGACATGCTCTTCTTGAGGGTAGTGGTAGGTGTGCTGACATGAAGGTCATAGAAAGCTCCCTGTATATGAAACAACCACACTGACAACTGCATGCCATCATCTGTCAGTCCGAAAAATCACAAGGTGGAATTCAATTCAATCCAGGAAATTGATCATATGCAGTGTGCACCCAAAGTTTAGGAACTCAGTTGTAATTAGTATAGTAAGTTACACGTGTGGACACAAATGATTCCTGCAGAAGCTTTATTGAAGGAAATGTTGTCCTTCATTTAAGACGACACGAAATTTATTTTTTATTTTTCGATATTTCATGTTATACATCTGAAATACAATATGGTTCGTGCAAAAGCTTTAGGGTGAACCATATGATGCGGATTACAATTATTTAATAGCAAAATTGAAGGAAATGTTGTCCTTCATTTAAGATGACATGAAATTCAAAACCAGGGGTTCGGTACTGCGGGGATTTTCCCGCCAGTTATTTCATATTATAATTTTGAAATAAAATATGGTTCGTGCAAAGGCTTTAGAGTAAATCATATGATGTGGAATAGAATGATTTCATAGCAAAACTGAAGGAAATGTTGTCCTTCATTTAAGGCGAGACGAAAATCAAAACTAACACGGGTTCGGTACTGTGGGGATTCCCACGCCAGTTACTTCATATTATACCTCTGAAATAAAATATGGTTCCTGTTAAAGCTTCAGTGTAAATCATACGATGTGGAATAGAAGGACTCGACAGCAAATTTAAGAAAATGGTGTCCCTCATTTAAAGCGACATGAAATTCAAAACTAACAGCGAGAAGCGGAAGAAAGAAGCAAAATTGACAAAGGCATTTAGGGATGCCTAATTATTAGACAAAGCATTTGGAAGTTATGGCTTGTGAAGAATTTGAATGGAAACCACGGACATCTACAGCAGATTGGAAAAAAGAACCAGTGGCGCCACCTTCGGGTGGATCTTGCTGAAACGCAATACCAACTCATGTCTGGTCACAAGGAGTGTATATGCTAAATTTCGAAGGAATCCGACAAAGCTTTTGGAAGTTATCGCCTGTGAAGAATTTTAACAGACATCCACAGACACAAAGAGAGCAAGACCCATTTTAACTGGAACGGACACGAAGAAGCGAAACTCAGTGGCGCCACCTTCAGGCAAATGTTATTGAAATCCAGTACGCAACCGCGTCGTCTCACAAGGAATGCGTATGCCGAATTTCGGAAAATCCAAGAAAGCGTTTGGAAGTTATCGTTTGTAACTGACATCCACGGACACAACGAAGTAAATCCATTTTGACCCAGTGGCGCCACCTTCAGGCAGATGTTGCTGAAATGCGATACAGACTGGCGTCTTGTCGCAAGGAATGCGTATGCCGAATTTCGGAATAATCCAACAAAGCGTCAGGAACTAATCATTCGAACAGACATGCACGGACACATAGAAACAAGAACCATTTTAAAGTCCCCCGGTCGCACTGCGGCGAGGACAAAAATTTGTACTTTGCAGATTTGGTATTAGTCCGGGAGCAGGTCGAAAAACCTGGAAATACAGTCCACCTTTTTTTGATGGTTTCTATTTCTTTTCGATGCGCTGATCACGAATCCGGATGATGCCACCTTGGCATCCTTGGGGAAATTGAAATATCCAAGATGGCCGCCATGAGGCATTTCCTGGTTATTATGTCATTCTGAATTGTCGCATGGATGATCTCGATCACTGAGTGTGATATATTTGACTATAAATTTGGGATAAATTCAATCAGTACATACGTCACACAACAATTTAGCGAAAACAAACAATAACGGAAAAAAGTATTCAAGATGACTGCCGTTGACCCTTTAAAATATGCCCGTCTCTTTGAACTATAAAGCGTTGAATTTATTGTTTACCGCAATCACCCATGGCTTTCAAAATGCTGATATGACATATTTCGCAATGTCCGTAGAGCATGGGGCACACCAGGGTTCGGGTGCACCACAGGTGTGTGCGCATGCGTTGGAAGAGGATGTGGGGGTACCGCCCACCAAGGCCCTGGAAAATAAGCAGAATGCGCAAATAACTGTTTCAGAACAAGCTGCCTCAACAGTATCCTGGACTGCTCGACGACGCTTAGGCCAAGAGAGACCCTGTCCGAGGATTGAACTTTCTCAAACGACGGCTTCTGATTGGACAAGAGCTTAGGAAAATTGTAAACATACCCAACGCGGCTATGATGTGCTGGTCGGGATAATAAACTGATTGGCCTGTCATCGTTGTTGTTGTTGTTCTCTCATCTGTCTACACCATGGCGGCAGTGCGTTATGCTAGATAGTTAAGTTCACCCAAGAACCCTTTTCCCACAATTCCCGACCTGTGCATGTGTGACATCGTTTATAAAGCACGTCCCTCTGGACCCCACACCCCATTCCGACTGTTGCAAAGCCACGACGGAGAGCCATTCCTATGCGACTCGCATTTTACAGCATGCTATCGTGGTTATTCGCTCACAGGTTACCGTGTAGTGGTTCGGTCCATGTTTGGAGATGGCGACGACAGCGAGGGGCGATGCCAGATCCTGGAAGAGTTCACAGAAGCGGTTCTCGACAGGGTTGACTCGATGGAGAGGTGTGCTATCACCCTCCACTACTGGACTATGCCAGCCATTCTTGATGCCCGGCCTATGGACCACGAGTGCTCACATTGGAACCAGCAACGGTTCGTTGGCCTCTCAATGGTCTTTATCCTATTGACCCTGTTGCTGTGGCAATGACAGTTCTGTCTTACAGCGAAAGAAAAGAACGGCTCTTGTCAGAACCTCCTTGTCTTCCAAAAGAGAGATGGGTAACTAAGCTCAATGTTCGCACACAGTACACACACACGCACGCACACTCACACACACACATGCGCGCGTTCACAATGGACGCTCCCCCATGAATTCCAACAAAAAAACATACCATTCGTCATCCCGGAATGATGAGGGACACGTGTAAATCCCTATAAGTACAGATACTACCACCACCACCGGGCGTTGGGCACGCGTCACGGCTGGCCCTTTGGACACGGATGGTCCTTCTCCATCCCAAACACCTACCTTCACACCCCTGAATGGCCGCTTTCGCTACCATTCTCACTGATGAAGTCACCAATGTGGCCACAGATGACGTGAACATCCCTCGAGTAGTGGTCTACACCACGAGAGCTTGAAGCTGAGAGCCTACACGACCTATTAGGACCCCGGATGGTCCCACAATCATTCAACAGACCCCCATGAACCCAAAAATGCCTGCTTTCTATACTACGACCGGACTGCGCATGTGCACAATGTTCAAACCGGACGACACAGTAACCCAGCCGGATGGTTCCCCAGGAGATTACAACACATATAAGGGAAGTGGGAAGAGATGCCGACATACTGACAGTCACATGGCTTCACAGTATATTCTTCTGGTTAACCTATTCTAAAGCACATACCAAGAATCTAACGATTCGTGGTATGTGTTGTATCTCAGGTACGCTTTTGTTGTATCTGTCCATGTGGTAACTTGGATGATATGACCACACGGCCCCTAGCACCGGCATAAGCGGTATTAGATACAAATCTAGAGAGCTATGATGGAAATGCTCTGACAACTCGTATATTGGTAATTGATAGGCTATAGCGCTGTGACAATTCGTACACTGGGGATTGGTGAGCTGTATCGTCGTCAGCGAGCATCACGATGACACCTCTTATGGCCCAATCGGTCCACAATTGGTCCGTCGCCCCCCCCCCCCAAAACGTCTATTCAAATAAACTTTTTTTCTGCGCAGGCGCAGAATGATGTCAGTTCCACCTTACAACACATCCAGTTGAATGCTTCCCCACGAATGCTTCAAACTGATACCTCAGACGGCCTAATCGGACCACTATTGGTATACCTTGACCCCAAAACGTCCCTCCCAGTGCCCATTTTCCCAGCATTCTCTGTCTGCGCATGCGCAGAATGTTGAAAACGCACGGCACATTAGCCCTGTCGGACGCTCCTCCACGAGAGCTTCATGATGACACCTCCCACAGGCCAGTACGCCCAATATGGGTCCGTCTCGACCCCAAAACGTCCAATAAAATACCCTTTTTCTACTGCGCATGCGCAGAATGACGTTAAATCCACCCCACTACTGTTGAGATAAGCTGGAGGTAGTATTATAAGTGATATGACGTACTAATCAATCTATACACCATTTCTTGAGCACTCGTAGACCAAAATTCCATGAGCAACCCAATGACTGACTTCGTTCGACTACCCTCAATACCGCAAGTTGCTGATAAAATCATTTAATCGAAGCAGCCCACGACTGACTTTGATTGCCCGCAGAAAATGATTACTTCGAATGTAACGGTTTACGACGTTAAATTTTCATCTGCCCATCATTTGAATGACTTGTTTGGACATTCCTGCGGCATATGAACTCGGTGCGAACCCGGGACGAAACTACTGAGATATGTATAAGGCCGCGTTTATGCCGATGAACAGTATTGCAGTCTTTATTTGAGCTGAGACATGGACATGGGTCAGCGGGGTGCCATTTTGAAATTCAAAAAGAGGGTCCGACGTTACCCGAAAATGAAGCAAGATGAGACAGAGACGACTCCCTTACAAAAAAATCTTATAGGATCCTATAAGATTCTGAAAAATCCTATAAGATTATTCGAAATCTTATAAGATTCTAAAAAATCCTATAAGATTCTGAAAAATCCTATAAGATTCTGAGAAAATCTTATAAGATTCTAAGAAATCCTATAAGATTAAAAAAAATCCTATAAGATTCTGAAAAATCCTACTGGATTTATAGGATAGAAATATAATAATCCTATTGGATTTAATATGACACTCCATAGGTTCAATTGTATTAATGATATTAAGAAGAGTGGAAATTGATCCCGCTCAAGTATTTCAGTGAATTATTTCACACAAATTAACTGCGTTTCACTGAAGTAATTGAATGTAATTTCACCCAAACATTATTTTGCCCACCACTTCAGCGATGTATTGACTTAATAAGCAAAATCCACCCAACTTGATACTGGACTTCATTCAACTTGAGTGGGATCAATTTCCACTCTTCTTGGGAAAAACTAATTGAACGTTTTTAGAGAGTGATGTTTATGCGGTCTTCAGTCAAGACAAATATATCTAAAATGCGTTTTTGCTTAATCAGGACAGATCTGTGAATAACCACAACACAAGTAGTATTTTGGACCCTATATGATCCAGATCTTATAGGATTTGCAATTTTATATGATCATATACGATTCAATATCAGTTCACAACACCCAAGTAATGTTCTCCATATTTGGCTGCTCGCAGTTGGAGAGAGAGATTTTGTACCACAAATCTCCAATCTGCTGCTCATGAGGCATCAAATATAAATTTTGGTAGTTTCATATGAAATTCATCTTAAATTTTAACTTGAATTTAATACAAACTCATGATTAATATTTTCAATAGCTATACTATATTACAATTGAATTGAAGGATTAATTTTATTTTCATATTGTGTGAATATTCTATCGTTATGCTGATATTTGACTGTGAAGTATTTTGAAATGTCACTTAGGAAATGCTAATAAAAATTGACAAAAAACCTAATTGCCATCCATCATAGTTCGATATCCAAACAAATGCAAGGTCACTGAAAACTAAATTTAAATATTCTAACTCAAATCGAATTCACTAATAATCTTCATCTGAAATTTATTAAAATTGGAATAAATGTATGAAGTTTTGAATATTTGATTGTTTTGAATTAAAGTTTTATTTAAAATTGAATTAAGGATGTCCGTAATTAACTTTTCGAATAATGTGTGTTGCTGCATTCGTAATTGTGTAATATGAGGAATATAGGTCGGTGTGTATTGTTTAGCTGTTGACACTGTTAAAAAGACGGACCCATGCACCATTTGATAACATAGAAAGCAAAGGGAATAGCCCAGGTTTTGAATCCTATCCACAACAAAAATTACATAAATAGTATTTAACTTTTTCCTATATTCTAACTGTTTGGAGACAATCACAATGTCTTTCAAAATTTATCAAATTGGATGAATGTTGCTGCACAAAATTCTCGGCTAGAAGACTTTTAAAGCAAATCCCTGTCGCTTAATCTAACTCAAACTGGCAAAAACTGCTGCCAAGCAAAAATCACCAGCAGACATCCCTTAAACATTGATTGTCATCATTTCATTATGAAATATGTTTTGTTATCATTCAACTAATTGAAGATTCTCATGAATGAATAAACTTCTGATCAGTTCAAATGGTTTCCCAATCTAAATGGTATTTACAAAATCTCTCTACTTCAAATGGAGGAGAGATAACTCTGCTTGTTCACACTAGGTGGCGCTGCACAGAGACAAAGATTTTTTTGCAGTTATTTTATTAATAGCTGACTGATTTGAGGACAGTAAAAGTCATATTTCCGATTATATATGGCTGATGGAACGGACTCAGATTGATGGTAAGTACCTTTTGCAACTTGTAGGCTAAAATAGCATTCTAAAGTCTCCAGTTGTTAAGTCTGGAATATTTTGGACTAGTTTAAAATATATTTTAGTTATATAAGTAACTTTGTCAGGTTTGTATATTACACTGTAAATACAACAACCAAAACATGATACTGCCTTGGAAAGATTTATTTATCACACCGATTTATGAAAGAAAGGGCTTGTTGGTTGATTTTCTCGTTTTCTCTAATCTCATGGGTAGGATAGTTAGGCATGTACTTTTATTAAGCCCAGTGTAATTAACCTTAGATATAAAATGCTGTCTAACATATATTTCAATAGCTGAACAGACATGTATATTTTGTTAATTAAAATAACCGGTCAACCTCACAAGAATAGACCAGTTTGTCTTAGTGGTCCATTGTGTAAGGGATTAACCATGCTGGGTGACTCTTTGCACAGTTCAATGTGAGAAACCCAGAAGGGGGTGTTTTTACAATCTCATTGTGTCATTTCCTGTACTGGTATACCTTCTACCTTCAATAGTCAAGCCATTTCAGATGTTTACATGAAAAAATTGGCATAACATATGAATGAATTGATAACAGTTGATTTGTGATTCTTTCAAGTCCTGGCTTTTATTTCATACTGTCGGTTTCACAGTCTGAGCTTCCTGTCCTGTCAAATTGCATCTCTCCTCACCCCACCATAATGAACAGTTTATCAATGATGTTTTTATTATGACGTTCACAGCTTCACTGTGGACTCTGGCGAAGGAATACAAATACACTTACAACACAGCTTTGCCCAGTTCCGGGTAGGCCTAATGTACCAGTGGTGTGTACTATTCCTGACAACCCGAACTTGGGATGCTTTAATTTGTCGAGCTAAGGGCTGATCTATATGATGCTACAAATTGTGGTTAGTATCGTCCATTGTTCACTCCATTCAACACTCCATCGTATTCCTCTTACATATCAATATAAACGTAAATTGGTATTGTTGCCTAAACTTTAATACGTGTTGTACCCCATTTATGTACTTTTCAATTGTGATGGTGGGGGGGGGGGGGTTATCATGTACTGTACATTCTTTCATACACATTATCTGAACGAAGTCAAATGTCATTTATTAGAATTTCCAGGTTGTTTGGTTACGCATTGCATTGCATTTTCACATTGCTTATTTCAATATTTAAAGTTAGTACACAATTGATTTGAAAATTGTTGAGTTTATTTTCGAAATATAATAATTGTTTTCCCCACAGGAGATCAGAGAGCCTACAAAGAAGATGAGCAAGACAGTTTGTGATGCCCGGAAGAATGAGCCAAACAACATCCTTGAGAAGTTAAAAAAGCAGCGCCAAGGAAACCTTCCAGTGGCACCTGTTTATGACGAGTCAGATGATGTAAGTATAAATTCATCTATCATGACTATTCAGCTAAATCCCTAGGCTATTATCAAATAATTAATTATTTTGACCATTGAGAAGATTTCTCATTAATTGTCTCATCTATATTTACTGGTAAGAGTTTAAATTTATTTTTTTTGCAAGTTTGCTAACCCTTAAAATGCATATTAAATGACACTGACTTTTAATGGTTAACAAGCGATCACTTGTAAATAATCATTTAATGTAATTAATCTTAGTAAATAATAATTCAATGAGATTTGATCCTTTGTCAACATGATTCTGCAATTTATGACTATTAACATTCTGACTGAATATTATCAATCCAATTGTCAGTACACATTTTGTATCTTTTATTTCATCCGAGAAAGATGACCATGGACCTAATGAGTGCATTGTTCATGAGGAATGAAATGGCCTCCCATACTTTGACAAGGATGAAACCCAATGCGACAAGAGAGGTAGAGGCTAAGCCTGCAATTGACCAAGAAAAGATCAAGCCATCCAAGGTAAAAACTTTTCTTCATAAATATTCCAAGCATCTGATAATTAATCCCAAGTTCAATGACCATGTTTTTGATAGCTTATAGTTTGAAATGTTGTGATTTAATATATTGATATTCAGTGGCTAACTGCAAATTATTTGATTCTCTTACAGACTACTGCCTGAAGAAATTCCCAAGTTCCGTGAAAGTCATTCGGGAAGCAATGAAGTCGAAACTCAATGGCGAGCAGAAATTGTACGGAAAACTGATGGAGAGATTATGATGCCCTCATATGTTCCTCCGTTTATATCTCAAAAGTGCACATGTACATAATAAAGAAATATTTATTATATGTATGTGTTTGTTCTTCTTTCTATGCGTTAGTTATTTACCAGATTATCTTTAACATAGCTGTGCTACATCCAAAACAAGCAATGTTTATGCTAATATATTTTCTGATGTATTTACTATTTTACAGCACAGGGGCATTTTGTATTTCATGGAGTTAATATAAAAGATGACCTATATCACTCATCCAAATACTCCTATAGAAACTTTATATCCTGTAGATTTCTAAGAATCCATTCCATAACTAAATTTTATAGGATCCTATTAATAAATCCTACAAGATTTTTATCCTATTAAAAAATCCTATAGGATTTCAATCTTATAGGATTTTAATCTTATAGGATCCTGATTTCTAGGATCATATTAAAAAATCCTATTGGATTTCAATATTATAGGATTTTAATCTTATAGGATCCTATTAAAAAATCTTATAGGATTTTGGGCCAAAATCTTATAGGATCTTATACGATTTTATCTTATAGGATCCTATAAGATTTTTTTGTAAGGGCTATCCGAGCAATAATTGAGCTTTGCTCAGCACGCCGCGATGGAGTGATGGAAGGGCCGTTGGACTATATTATTTTTGCACATGATGCTGGATTGCTGAAATTTAATACTGACATCATGTAATTTTATAACATTATATAAACATCACTCAGCGCGCATCGATCCTCAAAAAGGCCTCAAAAGCTAGCAAAAACATAGCTTTCAGTTGAACAATGCGAACAGTATTTTAGACGAGGAGTGGAGAAGCAAGTGTCCATTTGCAAAGGATTTATTTTGTAATAGGCAGTCTGGTATCTCTCTGTCACAGAGAATCTTCTTCAAGAGTGGGGATCGCGTGAGATCATTGATGTACATAACTAATGGCTAAGGCAAAAGTGTTAGCAGTTGACGGTGCATAATTCCATAGATGCATGAAAGAATTATAGCCTACTATTTGAAAGTTTATAACAGGAAACATTCGGTCTTAGCCATGCGTTAACTGCTGCAGTAATATGTGTGTACTTTCCAAGCTCTCCCATATACTTTAGAGGACGCTTTTTATAGAGCCGCGGCTTTTGTGGAGTATTTGTTAATTACAACACATATAAGGGAAGTGGGAAGAGGTGCCGACATACTGACTGCGTCACATGACTTCACAGAATAGTCACAGTATAGCTGTTCCCTTAGAGGCAGTTTTTGCACCCCATGACAAGTGTCGTCTGTATCAATAAATATACAAGATAACCATAATAAACTATATATTTTATGAAAGCATACATCGTAGGGATAGCAGCTATATGATTTGTATAACCGACGCTGTGTAGAAAATATTTCAATTTAAAAAAATTAAAATGAAAACAATAGCTTTCGTTTCTCAATTGCAATTTCATGAAAACTGTTGGTCTTGTTTCAACTTTGATGGTATGCCTTGATAGGAGACAATTCGAACTAGTAAACCTTATCTCATTTTTTTTTTTACCTGGTTTTGTTTTTACAGCTATTTTACTAAAATAAATTGAAAAAAACGTACTTTTTTACGGTCGTTTGTCTTAAAAGTTGAATAATTAAATAACTAATCCGAACTTACAAAAAGTAAGATAGCATTTACTAGATCACCTTAGAAGTAACAAGCATGCCAAATCTCAAAAGCGTAGCATGGATACTTTTCGATAAATAAACGTTCAAATCTCGGATTTTGTACAAAAATGAAAGACTAGAAATCAGGCAAAATGTGTGCAGCTATAATCTGATGAATTAATCCAAAAATTGTTGCTTGAATTTTATTGTCAAATACATTTTCAATCTGTCTAATGGGACCTACTCGAATTCCTGTTTATTCTGGATAACTATTACACTAAGTTTTTTTTTCAAGGCGGTTTAAAGTCCAATTTAAACAAGTTCAGCTGACACCTGTCACCTGTGTAGATCACTTCACGGCGGGTGTCTGAGTGAAGTGTCAGTGTTATAATTGGGAACAAAAATACGGATGTTTGCAATCACACACATCTGCGACACAGACAAAATCACTTGGCCACCCTGGGAATTAGAGTCGCCCCACGTGGACACAAGTATACACGACTACCTCACAAAGAAGGACAACCCAGACTTTATTAGAGCCACCACCCTTGAATATATCAACCAAAACTGGAAAAATTACTTAAAAATCTATACAGACGGATCGAAAAACTCGAGTAATAACACAGGATCAGCTTTTGTTATACCTGAGCTCAACATACAAAATGGTTTCAAACTTCCAGACAATATGTCTGTATACACTAGTGAACTGATTGCTATAATCATGGAGCTAAAATAGATGGAGGCACAGCCCCGTCAGATCAAAGTGTACCATGTGCGTGACCGCCTCAGTGGGATTCCAACGGATTAGCTTAAGGGATTAAGACAGACTCGGTCTTGCTCGGCAATTATCGGTTTTACGCGCATGCGTCGTAGTAACATTATCGCGACCACGTAAAGAGATAGTGTATTGTGAATGTGAATTGATACTCAACATCCCGCTGTTGGTAATATCACCAAGGCTTGTGGCATTACACAACTGAAAAGATCATTTATTCGGGCAGTATGTTAACTATGATCATGGGGGTGAATGCTCTGTTATAATTATTTGAATAAGGTAGATTTCGGGGGGAAATAAATATAGCAAAAATGCTATCTTGTTTGTAGAAATGGTGTCTGGATATATTTGATTTATTGGTCAATTTTAACGTCTTTTATTTTTAAAAACCAATGCCTAAATCTGTCATATGTCAATAAAAATCCATTAAAAGATATTACACTTTTACGCCCATTCGCGTATTTTGCGGCCCATCAAACGTGTTAGGGCTTATCCACAAAATACCAGTATGATTCATTTCTTTATTATCTGAAACAAGTTAAGTATGAGGAAATTATTGATGTATTAATTGTTTTGAAGAAATAATAAATGAAGGAATCACATGACGCAGATTGCTCTAGTAAAACTCATGCAGAGGCAGGACACCTCAAGTATTTGACAATTGTCACTCGGCTAATTATTCTCAGGCCAACGTTTACTATAAATACACTGGTTCTCAAATAAAAAAAAAAATCTTTCAAGTATAACGTCAGCGATATTATTCAGAATGGCATGTATATCTGATGACGATGATTATTGTTTTCGAACATATGCGATGCAGATCTAACTGAAATTAATCTTGCTGACATCAGTGATGAAGACGAGCCATATTGTTTTTGTGGTAAACCGAACAACGATAGAATGATTGGTTGCGATGGGTCACACTGCGAATATGAATGGTGGCATTACGACTGTGCCGGTATTAACGAAGTTTTATATTTCGTCAGTTTTATACGACATGGGTGGCAAATACAGGATGGGTGGATGCTGTTGATGTCATGCTGAATATCGATACCAAAGGCCTGAAAAATGTGTTTCTTAAACTTCTGTTTTGATATTTGTCTGTCCATATTTTCGGATACTGCACATAAGCGACAGTACAGCCGAAGCTGCTCTAAGTGTCGGTCAATTTCTCCGTATATTGAAATATTTTGTAGTGCTATCTCGATTCGAATGAACCGTCTCAACATAATATTTGGCTTTTATAATCGACTGCTCCCTCATGCCGTTTTGACCACACGTTACCATTGCGAATATGAATTTCCTTGCAAATTTTTGTAATGTTTGGAAATGCGGAAATTACCGAAATCGATTAAAATGTTCGAAAATGGTAAAAATGATAGTCAGTTTTCAACACCATGTAATTAGGGAAATTAATATCGCACATAAATTATAAAACTATCAGCATAATCCACATCACTTCACATTACTTAATATTTGCTTTGGGCAAAATTTGTATCTGGTAATTCAAACTTATTATAAATGCGCAGGTTAGATGATTCATTTCCGCCCTGTTAATCAGTCGCCAACAGACCAGCGAATTTGTCAGGCGGTCACGCACATTGAACATCAAAGAAAGCTGTGGCCGCTGTCAGCTATTCAGTATACAAAGGCCCAGCGGGCGGTACTGCTGGCCAGGGCACCGCGCTCGAGATAGTCGTGCCTCCATCTATTTTAGCTTCATGCTATAAATAAGCCTCTCGAATGGATCATCGAGCACAAACCAACCCGTGCTGTGATACTCAGCGATTCCCTTAGTGGACTCACATCCATTGAAAATTCCATATCTGACAGTAGACCTGATCTGATACACAAAATAGAATATATCTGTACGACAAATACACAACGAGGGTATAGACGCCATTTTAGCTTGGGTCCCCGCGCATGCCAACATCAGAGGTAACGAAGCAGCCGACCAAACTGCCAAAGACAGTCTTGCAAAACCCACACACGATGTGCCAATAGGATTAGGGTATAAGGAACTCAACACTATCATTAGACGCAAAATAGATAGCAAGTGGCAAAAGGAATGGAACGAAGAAGAACGTGGACGATGGTTACATAAGATTCTTGATGGAGAGAAAAGACAAATCCAAGGATCCCAGTTAGACAATAAGCGTGATGACCGCATCATCACAAGATTAAGACTAGGCAAAACCGGACTTAAATCACATCTGTCCGTGCTTCTGAAAAACACCTCACCACTCTGTACCGCATGCAACAATGTAGAAGAAACAATAGAACATGTCCTACTTGAATGCCCTAAACACTACCCACAACGCGAGACACTTAGAAACGAATTAAAAAAAAATCAACACTCCCTTAACATTACCAGCGATATTAAACCCTAAGCCCCCCATTATAAAACAGGTTTTCAAGTGCTTAATAGATTTTATCAACCTGCTGGCTATTATTCCAGTATATAACACTACCCCCGTGCATGCGCACCACTAACTAACAACGTTAGCATTGGCCAAAATTTCTCTTTTGGAATAAAATCTAGGCAATGTGGGCACCGGAGATACACCGTGTGTGCCGGTTGCCACATTAGTCTCAAAAATCGGAGGCCAAGACCAATCAACATCCCTGCGACAATATTGGCCAAAAATCACTCTTTCGCAATAAAATAGGCAATGTGGGCACCGGAGATACCATGTTCCGTGTGGGCCGGCTGCCACATTAGTCTCAAAAATCGGAGGCCAAGACCAAATCAACATCCCTACGACAATATTGGCCAAAAATCTATCTTTCGCAATAAAATAGGCAATGTGGGCACCGGAGATACCATGTTCCGTGTGGGCCGGTAACCACATTCGTCTCTAAAACCTGAAGGCCGCTACCAATTCAACAACCAAGGACATAAATCATTAGCACACGTCCAAGAAACAACCACGCACACAGATAATGTCACTCACAAAAATGAATACTACACACTGTTTCATCTTATACTTTCAGAAATGGAGATGAACACGATGAAGACGACACAGACGAACAAGACCAGACATCAAACAGAACACTGATGACGACAAAATTATTAAACAGCACCTCACAGCACACCGAAGATCAAAGACGGACTGGACAAGACTAAAAACAGAAGACGGATGACGATCACAAGAATACCAACATCGCCGCACAACAAGAAACCTCCAGAACCAGAACATCAAACCGCACCGACACGCTACCCCATAGATGACACCGAACTGACGCCTTAACACAGAATATGATCCTTTGACTTTCACGCAATATACATGTAGGACGTAGACCTGCCGTCCTGTGCCCCAATACACACTCCAAGCAATTGTTACAGGCACAGATTTCTGGAAGAACCCACCCTGTTCCCAAGGGCGTCGTTAGTGAAGTCGATCCGAAAAATCCTGAAGACGCTCATGGTTTTCCCAGTTTTTTCTGGACGGCTTTGTGCGTACAAAGGGGTACCAAGACAAAGGAATCATACACGCGATTACAGTGAACTCATAATTACCAGTATAACTTAACCAAAAACCAAAAAGAGACTTACGAACTTGTACATATAGCGATTCTTATTTACTTCTATTTATATCTCCTACTAATCTCTCATTGCTATTTATTATTTATTTATTTATTTAGCACTGGAAAAGATATTCAATAAACAAAGTAATGTACCGCGAAATTCAAATGAAACATTGAGTTGATGGGCCGCGAAATCCGAATGGGAAGCGGCCCTTAAACTACAATTTCAATCAATCGATGTTTGCATGGTCTTGATCAGAAGGGGGTATATTAATGTAAGTAAGTAGGACTAATAGATAATTAGCTTATAATAATACTGCGGAAATGAGTTTTGGAAAGGGAAATTTAACAGACAAAAATAATAGTAGCCAAGCCCAAGCTAAGGCAATCTGTTTAATTGTTTCAGTGCTTCGGAAACTAAATTTGTAATCCTAATATTGAAGCACTGCTATTTATAATTTTGATTTCATTTTTTCACCAAATGTTAGAGGAAATAGTTAATATTTGAATGAAGAAGAAAAAAAAGAATAATGTTGACCCTCTAAGGGGACAGCTATCCTTCATTTTCCGGACAGGTTGAGGTAGTGGATTGAACTAGAGTGCGATCGTCGAAGTTAAATGTGAAAAGTCTATCAGGGATAATATTCTTCACTTCAGCAACGGGTTTCGATTTGAAGAGAATATTATTAGTCATGAAGGCGAACTAGCTTCGTCAAGGATGGATCTTTTGGAGGCTATGTGTTGATAATATGTACAACAGCTATCTTATCACACAGACACAGAACTTTGCGATTTGCTAACCTGGCACCCCCCATTTCAAGCGCCAAAACAACAGAAACACGTTCTTTAACTGTGATGTGATAATAGACCAGCGATGTGGGCCATGATTGGGCTACCAATACAGAACCCACGACTGCCACACAACCCATTGTACCAGCTGCGTAGGAAAACAGTTTTATAGTGTTTTAATCTAGTCACATGATTGGCAAGAAAATACTTTTGTCATTGAATGATTCTCGAAAATATATCCATGCTCGCAAATCAGAGATAGCTTTGTTATTAAGACTGATATCAGCATTTTGCAGGGTTATGCCAGTCATCAAGTACATGAGGCGGCATATGATTTTGCATGCGAAATTTAGCAAGCCGACCAATCGTTGAAATTGCAATACGGCTACATTTTTGAGTGATTATTTAGGTGGAGAATTTTGCTGTGTTTTACAAATATACCTAACAATCCACACATGGCAATACAAGTGTTAAACCTGTTGCGCAGTGGGTGGACGACGCCAAACCGGAGAAGAAAAATGATCCACATTGTGTGCGACTTCACGTGTAAAGGATGTGTTTTTCCTGATCGAAAATATAAGCCCTTTTCAGGATTTCGTCCCGTGACGTAGTGATTCGGAAAATGTGTACGATGTAGCACAACCCATGGAAAGGCAAGAATTATGATACAACCTGTTACCAGTGTCCTACGTTAACCGATTAAATGGTAGTCAGAAGGGTTAAAGCATCTTCGATGTCTATTTTATCCACGAAACAAGGTCGATCACATTTTAGCAAAGACGAATCCACGACTCTGCTCTTATCCAACTCTTTAGTGAATTTATTCAGAACAATGTCTGTATTTTCGGTTGCATATTGATGGTTGTTTGAAATGCTAAACGTTGGTTGAACTGTGTAGCCAGTCCAAGAGTAAAACGGGTGATCGGAAAGGGTTCTTTAGAACAGCTTGTTAGAAAACAATTCCGGTCGAGTTTGACGTATGTGGGAAGTGCTTTTCTTTGCGTTAGAATCGAACATGAGGTATTATGAGTTCCCCAGTGCGGGGGAGCAGGATACGGGAATTTATCCTGTTTCGTGGCGAAAATATCCCACGAACACTGGATAACGAATTTATTGCTACGGCCAGCCGTTTGAACACTGGAAAGAGACGCGATTATTTGAGTCTAAAACTTGCTATCCAAATACGAGAAAAGTGCGAAAGAAAACGGCTTGAGACGCGTTAAATATTTTGACATATTTGGAATCAGCATTCTAGATTTGGTCATATTTAATAATATGACAAGATATCTTGACTTTTGCTCGAAATTATATTTCAAAAGACCGTACAGCACTCGAGTTTGATCGCCGACTCCTTGGCTGATCTGCCTAGCTGGAGTCGAGTCGGCGAAAAAGACTGCACAGTTTGTTAACCGAAAAAATAGTCAAATCTTGAAATAAACAAAGTTTATTACGAATATTCACTATCTGCTAACAGTATTATTGATTCATATAACCTAGAATTGTACACGTCCAATTCATGTAAGCGCGAGTATCAGCCGTTACTCTCACATCATCCACGTTGTACCGAGATCGATCGTCGAAGGCCAAAACTGAGTCAAGCGTCAGGCAGCTTTGGTAAACTGTTCAAAATTACCAGTCTCTACACACAGTCACAGTACACTACCTTTTCGAGATATTGCTGTCGGACATTTTATCGGTCAAATTTACGAAGTTGAATTCCAGCATATTATTTATTTCCAGTTCTGTCTCTGGCAGAACCCCCCAGCAGCCATGTTTGTTTGTAAACATTGCACACGACTGCTAGCCTAGAGGCCAGGCAGTGCAGTAGGAAACGAATATTTATCTTCAATTCACGTGACCGCTCTCGGCTAATGAAGACCCAGGATCTACTGGGAGTAAAAATAAATATATAGTACAGGGTATGATGAAGCCAATCTAATATAATAGAAATATGGTCTGGAAACTGTGGGGTGTGGACACTCCTGGAGAGTGGTCAGACAGGAAAGGTGTTATGGGGAATGGGACTAAACAAACTGTAGCTTTGGTGGGTGGTAACAATGTAAGAGCTAGTTGAAATACTCGGATGTTGAATGGTAATGCATGTGCCAAGCTGGTTGTAGATATAACTGTAGTGATACAAATAAATAAAGTAAAGAACAGTCCATAGAGTGTCTGTCTGCATGGCCCCCACGTCTAGTGATAGTGTGTAATGGGCACACAGGTTTGGGTATAAGCTAAGTCATTAAATGTTATACTGTAGTCTATTGTCGTGTAATGACATCTTTCCATGCGTTGGAGATTATGAGCCGCTGTCTCTGTTCCTCTTGGGTTTGTGTCGTGCTATCTCGATGGACTCCCTGATGAAGCGTTGTTTCTTCTCCCCAAGATTCGTAGCGATAATCTCTGTTTGGTCCCATGGGATTGTGTGACCGAGATTTTTCACTGTGCGTTCGTCTATAGCAGATTTTTGTTTACTGGCGTGTTGTGATTGCCGATTCGTGTTCTTTCATGCGGATCGACAATGGTCTGGACGTTTCACCTATGTTAGATTCGTCACAGTCACACTGCACTTCATAAATTACACCTTTAGGATCGAGTGTTCTTTCTCCTAATCTAACATTGGCTTTGATGTATGATTTCAATGGTAGGGCGTCTAATGAGGCCCTATTTCTGGACCAGTCGTTGAATATAGTGGTTGACTTGTCCGATGTATGGAAATGTAATGGTGACAACTGTCTGCTGGCTTGGTGGTGATGCTGGTGTTGGGGTTAAGTTCTTTGTCGATTGCGTTGTTGAAGCGGGGTGTCCCGAAGTGGTTGAGTTCTATGAAGACAGTGTAGCTATGATGCCGGATTTTATTTGGGTAGGTGATTAGATTTGTAGTGGATGTACTGGTCTGTGTTGGTGGGTTTTCAGTATACCGTTGTGCTCAAGTTGACGGATGATCTGTCAATCAGAACATCTAAGAATGGGAGTGTCTTGTCATTTTCAATTTGATGGTGAGCTGCATGCGTGGGTGTACGCTGTTCAAATGTTAGAGAAGATACTTGCACAATGGCGAAATTTTATCACCCACTTTGCGGAACCAACACAAGGGCGCAAAGGGTGTCGAGTCTAAGGCTTGCTCTTCTAGGTTTGTCATGTATATTTTGGCAATCAGTGGCGATAGAGGGAAACCCATGGGGAGACCGTTCACCTGTTCATAGAGTTGATTATCTCACGTGAAGTAGGTGGTTGTGATACATTTCTCAGCTAGATCCACAATAAACTCGGGACGTAGTTTGATCTGTAGGCTATCTTTTGAAACTTTGATGCGTCGACGTAAGACGTCGAGAGCTTCTTTTCTGGGGACACTGGTGAATAGATCTACCACGCCTCAGCTGATAAGGCGCCCTGTCGAGTTCCAAGTTTTTGATGACTTCACAAAAGGTCCGGGAATCATTCACGAATGACTTGACCGCTGTACTCAATGAGGCTAACGCCTTAGCTAAGTGGAGTTTTTCGTTAATTTGGCTGGTTTCTTTAGTATTGATTGGAGGGTTTTGTGTACACGCTCTAGTGTGGCTTTTGGGTCATTTTCTATTGTCTTGTACGTCAAGATGTCCATCGGTATTTTGTCAACCATTTTCGAGTATTTCTCTGTCTCTATGACTACAGTGGGTTTATCTTTGTCTGCTGCAACTATGCTATGTCGAAGTTCTTTCATCGCTTCTCTTTCGTCCTTAAAAAAGTTGTGTAGGCCCTACCCACTCTATTTTGTATACTTTTATCTGTCTATATTGTATAGCATATAACAAGTCATCTGCGCTAACCAAGTCAAATGAAACATCAACAGATATATATCGATATTTCAAGTATTTTCCAGAACACAATTAAATCCATCAATGACAACCCCTAATTTTTGGTCATTAATCTTATCAACAAGAAATACACACCATTAGTTTTATTATTCAAAATGAATAATGAGCCATCACGCTTCCTGTAATATACAACCCAGTCCAGTTCACCAATATTCTTTACCTTAATCGGCACCCTGATCATTCACTTAAAGTTTAACTGTGGTACTTTTTGTAATTTCACATCATATCCAAGATAATCTTACAAATTGTAGAATTTATATTTATATATTATGTTTTATAACAGCTAAAATGTTTGATTTAATCTTTCCTATGGTTTACCCCGATAAACTGTCAATTTTATATGGTGTCCTAATTTAAAAATGAATACTTTCAGTGAAATTTCGTTTGCCAAAATAGCGCATGCCAGCAATATACAAAAGTTATCTTATAAATAACAATATGGGTAATATTTAGCTTAACCCTACCAGGCCTGGGGTTGAAACCCAAAATGCCCCCCATGCCAAACTTTCTGCGCTATTTCAGGAACGACAACAAATTGAGAGCTGATTCTCCGTGACTTTATAGTTTATCATATTGGGGTCATTTTGAGCCTATTTGTATCACCCCCTGAGTAGGGCGTCATAGCTACATTTAAGATGGCGGCCACCTGAGATAACAGCAAAATTATGGTTTCGTCATTTTTCCACAAAATTTCTGCTTTTCCGTCATGAAAAGTGAGCAAAAACTATTTTATTTCACATCACATTAATATTTACTAAGTTATCATGCAGTGTTTGCGGAGAAATTGCATAAATGAAAAATAAAAAAAATCTGACCGAAAATTGACCCAAAATGCTGTTTTTGAAAACGAGGTTACTGTCACGTCATCAAAACGGCCATCTTGGATTTTTTTCTTGGACCCCATCCTAGCTCAAGGGGTGAGAAATATAATTAGGGGGTGGGGGACGAAATGGCCCCTCCCCAGGCATGGACAGCTCCCAAAAAGCCCAGGCCAGATAGGATTAAAACGAAAAATATATGAAGATTAGTTTTTAGTTTTTACCCTGTCCCATTAATGCTGTCTTCGCCGTTACCGGTACGTTCTATTGGTGTTGAAGACACATTGAAAGGAGGGAGCCCTGGCGCGATAATCACGTGATTAGTTAGCAAAGGATGTTTTCCATTATTGATCGGAGAAGGTTTCAGCGCATACAAGAGAACGTCGATCACAAGATTCCCGGTTGTATTTGATGTATACGTCCGTGTGTATACCTTTAAATTGTCGTTACCATCCATGTATAATATATGTCAAAATCATACCTGCAAACCCGTTTTATGCAGAAATGGCAAGATGATCCGAGGATCAATAATACAATCCATAGTATCGGTGGTTGCAAAAAGCAAGATGCCATTTAAAAGCAGTTAACGATAGAAATGTCTTTACTGTTAAGTATCTTTTACTATCTTTACCCCTACAAGAAGTCCTGATTTCGCATAACGGCAAAGACAAATAGGAACAAATCTGAAGAAAAAAATATTATAGGTATATATTCCACACACGCTAAGAATAACAGTCAAAGAGCTTAGTCTAAATTGCTGATAACTAAGGTGACTAGACATACGAAAATACGAGGAACATCTGGATATTTTACCAAAAAAAATCTTCATCTTGGGGATATAGTGAGTGCACTGATACACAATTTTACCGTAACATCAGCATTTGAAATTTGGAAAAAAAACTATTCCCCAATTTACTACATTTCGGTAAAATGAACCCTTTGTATCGGTATGTGTAGCTCACCCATGGAATGAGTTTTGCTTCGGAAGAAATGAAGAATAATATAAGATACACAGTCAACATAGGAGGGTGAGTGTATTTATATTTACTAAAAACGAATAAAAAGGACAGGTTTGTCACTACCTGATAATACTTGATACTTGATTGAAGTGTATACCAGACAAGAATACATGATGCTCCATACAAACATATGAAGTTACACAGTGAGTTCCGGTATTGATCAAAACAATTCAGCATTTTTGTATGCAATTGTTGAGGAAAACGGCTGTTACCCAACACTGTTGAACCCAGAGAAAGTTAAACCAATCCCCTCACAAACATTAGTACACAGCTGGCACTAGAAGCTTTCACAGAGGAAGCGTTGAATGTGCTAAGTTTGTCGACAATACTTGTATAGTGTATTTTGACATCAATAATTTATTCACAGTCCGTTTATATACTTCAACACTGGGCATTAGCATGCCATGACTTATTATTCTTCCTCCATACATTTCAGTACATTATATCCTGAAAAGGTTTTGACAATGCTAGCTGAATTCCTATTATCCAGATAAAAAATTCAAGCAAGCGATTTGGTAACACATGTAGATTCTGAGAGCGGCTGTGGTGACTGGCCTGTATCCTATATCTAGCTGGCCTTAGCTGATCCTCTCCCAGTGTAGATAATAAACCCGGACCTGATCCTTGGCTGCCTAACCTGATGGAATGTCTCAATAAAACTTTTGATAGATGGCACTGGAAATCTCAGCTAATTTATACTTGTACTCATGTGGATTGTATGGCTCTTCAAACAAACATTAAGCCCTCTCTCTGAGACAAATCCAGCACAGGCCAGACCACGACATGAACAAAAATTGTGTGTAATATAGCGCTCATGTGGGCACAGTTAACGATAACATGGTTAACGATATTATTCAAGTGATACGATGATAGCATTGTTTTATATGAACAACCTATATTCCATCTACATTGAACAATTTGATACTGTGATGTCTAGCACTGTAATCTTTATTGCACCATGTAAGCGTCCTGTCTGTCCTCAGTGTTTTATAGGGTGGATGGAGGGTGGATGGTTCCATGCTGCTTCAAAGATGTTCTTTGAAGTAGCAGGAACACAACTGTGCTGGGTGGTGCTTAGTTGATTCATCGTGATATAGCTGAAATATTGTTGAAAGCGACATTAAATTCTATTCATTCATTATTCTTAGATTGAACGAAAGAAACATAGAGTATACCAGTACTTACTATAGGATCATATTAATAACAGGCTCCAAGGACCGCTAAATAATGAAGGTTATATCGGTGTCACGACAGTACTTGAATGCTTGTTGTATTCAAACTTGTATGAACGTTGAGCTATCGAATTTCAGCATATCGGCGAGGGGGAAGTAGAGATAAATTATCTTACGCATCTTGCGCCTGTTAAGTATTTGGGCTGATTAAAATCTGACATCCAGTTTCGAGACCAAGTTGGTAACGACACAGTGGTGCGTGGACCAAGACTTTAACATAATTTCACTCAAGTTTTGGTTTGGGGCAGGTACACTCAATTCGAAAATGTTTATACCCTATCTGCTCCATGGCCAGGTTGCATATCGCAGGTTAGCAGCTTTGAAAAATGGAATGGACAACTAAATATCAAAATTACTGTCAAAATGTCCCACACGTATATAATAACAAGAAAAGCAAAGTTTATGTCTTGTAGAAAAACAAATATCTTCTGGTGCCATCTCTGTTAGCACCGGTGCCACTCTCTGATGATTTAGCATGTTATCGACTAGGCATTTGTGATATACCTTACTTGAGACTTATTATTCGTGTAACATATGCCAGGTAACGAGATCAAGATATGTCAATATAATGCGTAAATTTGTACAATCGATATGTTGGCAATGTCGTTCAAAGTTGTTCTTGAGGTAAAACTGTATTTGTAGTTACCTCATCGCCTGGTTCTGTCCAGTAGGGGGCAGTGAAAAAATGTCGATGCTATTTCGCCCCGGATTTGTAAGCATTTCTACAAACCCACGTGATAACTGTATTGATTGTTGAACCATTTATCAGTATTACTTGTTCACACATGCCGTGTCGACAAATACTCCCATATCGTAATACAGGGCAAGTATGCCCCCGTATGTCTCAATGCTGATAAGACAATGAGGTTATAGATTATGATTCTTCGGCAAAATTCCATGTCCAATGCAATTTACTGGAATAAAATTATACGGAAATTCGGCATTAGTAGTGTAAAATGAGGGTTCTGGCGCACTACGGTGTTTTGCTACTTGGCATAACGTCACGCGTACTGAAATAGGTCGGCTAAATATATAATGCCATAGCCCGAGGTGGCAGACCAGAGGACTACATTCCGAGTTTTCACGTTCGCGTGTCTGACCTCCAGTATTTCGCTCGAATGATCTTTTTAGGGTGAGTTTCATTCTGGCAGCGAATTTCAGTCGGTTTTCAACATTTGATGTTCCGCTCCGATATCTCGGTATAAACGGTATGACATTATAAGCATCAACTTTAGCTTGAAATGAATCGGTTCAGCAAACCGAAATGTACCCTAGTCTATGTAGTGATGACATTATGTGAATTTGGATTGACAAAGACTGGGTATCGCCATTGTTTTTGTCTCAACCTTTCACAGAGGTATACTAGCTCGACAACCCAGGCGTAGTCTCAAGGTGTATTCCATGCCACGAAGATCTCACAGTGAAACATATCCTTATCGACTGTATAGATTTTAAGATTGTAAGAGAGAACTTTTATCGCGCAGCTACTCTGGAAGATCTTTTTAGTCGAGTAAAAGAAGGTTGTATTTTAGATTATTGGAGAGAGATCGGTTCGTTGTATAAATTTTAATGTATGTACATGTTTTTAATGCATTAGTTTACTGAGTTATTAACTTGAACACTTAGAATTTTGTTTGATCGTCGCTATATAGCTTAAATGTTGCTGATTCTCTCGCTCTCTCTCCTGGTCTCTATCCTTCATATTCGCGGGTATTGCCGTCACTCAAAGTAGACCTAATATCGCAGTTCTGGGATATAGACCTACACTCGGTTGTATCTTGATATGAATTCGCACATCTCTTGTTTTCCGTGGTACAACTTGTAACCAATACCATTGTTGAGAGAACGACCGTTTTTCATTTTGATGACGTCACTTCCGGTATTGCCAGTACGGTTTAGAATACATCAGTATGCATACCCTGTGCCAGTGGAAACCCTCCACGGCGTTTTGTGAACCTAAACGAATTCGTACTTATACCACATCTCGTTCACTCGTATAACGTCCCCCTGTCATGCTCGTATATAGCTGATGTGCGATCTCATGTAGACTCTAAACAGTAGCAACATAAAATATAGCAGAAGCCTCTGTGACTACAATGAAGTAAATTCTGTCGAATATCTAAGTACTTGAGAATAATCTAATGTGAATGGACTGAGACTGTGATGAAACGCAACCATCAACTTCAAGGGTCCAAGGTGATATGAGAGTAGAGTGTTGCAACTGGTGTATAGACAGTGCTGTAACACAAACACATAATGCAGTAGGACAGAATATAAGGGCGAAGATTGCCTGGGGATGAGGAGGAGGAAGTACACCACGAGAAGGAAGAGAAAGCAATACCATAAAACTGACGGAGGAGAGCATTTAAAGTCAGATCGCCAATCATCAGCGTAGCATCAGCAACATTGACCGTATATGCACGATTTGTGATACCACGTCACGGTAATCTCGTCCAACACCTACAATATCAAACGATCCAAGAGATACAAACTTCACTGTTGGGTTAAGACCAATTGAACACCCATTTACCATGATACTCATCGACCAGACGGTTGTGGGGCAACGTTGTGGGTTATGAATTTTTATAAGAAGCCCACATACCGAAGTGTTTCTTCCACGCGAATCGTTTGGTGCTATAGTCAATGGCAAGATCGCCTATGAAAATACACGATTAAAAAAAATTGAGCTTCATTAAAAGCATTCCCCATGTTATCGACGAGACGTATTAGTTCGACCCGGTGCTGGCCAACTTCGTCGTCCTGGGCGAATTGCTAGGTGCTGTGAAAGGGGACGGGAAATAGGGCATCTATTCACCAAAGGTTCACATCACATGAATCCATCCGTCATCTATTTAACCCAGAATCTCTTCCCTCAAGGAAAAGCCTCTTTGTATATTGACAAAACATTCAATACTTGGTGTTTGTTCAGCAATTCTATTGACAGACAACAAATACAAGAGTGGGGGATAGAATCTATCCTCGAGATAAAACTCATTTCATGCGAACATTTCAGGATGTGGTGTGTAAATCCTGTGGTCGCCTATTCGTGGATCTGAAAGTAAAGGAATTCAGACTGCTCATCGATATAATACCACGAAATAAATCAGACTGTGTTTGGCATAACACGAATCAACCACAACTGTCGCCCTATCCTCTAGATGCGAAAACTGCACAGGTTACATTTCAGCAGCTGTCGATTTTCAACTTTACCGTGCCTCATGTAGATCATATTGAGAACCCCGCATTCTATTACTCTCTCTACCATGAGGAACCTAAGTGGATCGTGAACGATGAGCAAGTGGGAGAAGGACCATATACCCAGATCTGTCAACCGTTGAATAAATACGACAGCAATAACGAGTTTTTTAAAGTGAAATGCCTATCGATTGATTGAAGCGAACATGGGTCTGAGTTTCTTAAAGGATAATATGCTTCAGACGATGGGAGTGACTGCGAATGAAGCGCATAGGTCCATCCACTAATATGCGCAAGCGTATCAAATGCTAGTGAAAGTGCGATGTACGACGGTATTTCAAGATCCTCATGGTACTTATATGAACAGTCACAATCAAAGCGTGACTGAGATACATCTTTTTTTTAGATAACTCTATAACGAATATTATGGATTAAGAATACTGATCAGCGATACGGATTTGATATTTTTGATGTCTTGCCGGCATCATTGAAAACTGTTGACCGCTTCTCTCTTGCAGGAAACAAGCCTATGTTTATGTATACTATGATTGTCTTTTTGAATTTGGTGCTAATACCTTATGTGGAAAATGGAATAGGTCTTTGGATTATGGACGCGGATATTCTCTAATGGACGACGGCTGGATTATGAATGACGGACTAGACGCTTGTAATTACTATGTACGAAGCAGACCAATACAGATGTGTGAATATTTCCTTAGCATTTGATGTACTTTGTGCATTTAACATTATTAAACATGACGAGACATAACTGAAAAAAAACGAAAATGACATAATTTTCAAGATGTATATTTTGGAGAGGAGATTATCTAAAATTCTATAATAAAATTCTATGCGCATCCATGGAACTATGGATGCCGACTTCACAACGAATATTACTGATCAGCGATACGGATTTGATATTTTTGGAACATCATGATGTCTTGCCGGCATTATTGAAAACTGTTGACCGCTTCTCTCTTGCAGGAAACAAGCCTATGTTTATGTATACTATGATTGTCTTTTTGAATTTGGTGCTAATACTTTTATATGGAATATGGAATAGGTCTTTGGATTATGGACGCGGATATTCTCTAATGGACGACGGCTGAATTATGAATGACGGACTAGACGGTTGTAATACCATGCTGACCCCGAGACCTATAGGAAACGCATAATTTGTGGCCGGACCGTGGACTAATCCTCTGCTACAAAACAGCCGCCCTTTTCACGTATTTGACTATCCCAGCTACAAATTGCCATTCGCCAGAATTTTGCATCAAAAATACATATATCTCTTCGAAATAACCGAATACACGTGCTGAAATTCGGGGAATATACAGAATAATTGGCGTTCAGAAACATCAGATAAAACAGTTCATGACGTACACACTGTATCTCGGATGATTGTAGGATCTGAGTAAACAAGAGGATGATACAGAAAGGTCGTTAGCTCGAGACAGGCAGCAAACTGGTCTTAAAACTATAGGAAAAATGTAGACTATTTAAAGCTTTATACCAGAATTTCGGACAAAGAATGCAATATGCCCTGGAAACCATGGAACAGTTCGAGTAAAGAGCGCCTGTTGCCAATGCGATTACAGAACGTAAGTGCGTAATTCTCTTGGATAGAGATAATACTTTCTAGGTCAGTGGCTGAATATGAGCATTTGTTTCATTTGTTACTTGCTATGTTAGGGGTCACGTTTCAATCGATCGAGACGGTTTCTCGATAAACGAGTAAAAACCGATACATATATCGTCTCGAAGGGTCCCGGTTTATCTCTATCGATTGTTGTCCCGGTTTGCTATCGGTTTTCTCTCTTTTCTCCCCTCGAAATAAATCGACTTGCTTCGAGAATAGAATCGAGATGCCTTCAAATGAAGGTTGAACTATTCGGAAGACGTATGCTCGCTCTATATGTACTTCTCTGTGGCAGCGAGACGAATCCTGGTGAGTACATATGCAGTAAGCCATGGATAATGAAGTACATTGAACATGATTCTTTTAACATTATTTTGTTATTCCGTCTCGAGATCTGTAGTCGCATACTTGCTCTGACAAGGCAATTTTGATGTATGGAACGAGAGATCCTGAAGGATCTTGGCGCCCACCATTGTCCGATAATTGTAAGCTAATGACAAGAGGATCTTTTTGTCCATTGTTACTAAGACGATTGAGTTGTAATTTTGTTTACAGAATTTCGAATCTGAGCGAAAAAGATCGAAAAAGGGACACTGGAAAACACCAAGATATAATCTTTCTAAGTTTCAGGAGTTTCAAGATTTCTAGAAACTATACTTATGTCAGTTGTGATAGTACAAGAGAAATGAGCAAAGTTAGTCTGAAAGTGAATGTACATGTACGGAGGATCCTTCGTCTTCATTTTGTAGTATTTTTTGTTTTATTTATTTTTTTGCACGTGTCATCATTGGGTACTGGAAGCGAAGAAAAATCTCTTTGACACTTTGGCATACTTAAGATTTTATAATGAGGAACGAATGCTAATTCTGTTCTGTTTACTGGACTAGTTTGAGACACCTCTTTTAAGATACCATGCTCGAAAATAGTAAGATGGTACAATACTTAATACTGAAGTGATCGAATTTGAAAGTGTCTGAATCCTGATTATCTACCTTGGATCGAAACATGCAGTAATCTACAGTTATCGAGTTGTGACATTGTGTCACAAGACTGACGTCCCTTCATGTAGCTGACCTGCCGGCAGACAAAAGGGTGGGCCAGTTCACTTGCAACTGCCTGGACCAAAGAAAACTGATTTAAAATTTGAAGAAATACATTTTAACTCCGAATTATCTGAACTCCTTGATATGGAAGGTGAAGATATGGATATTCTCTATAGTCAATATATAGAACATGCCCCACCGTTTGATCTGCAGACTCTTGTGATGCAACATCACAACTCGGGAATACCGTATTAATTGGATTTTCGAATCGGATCAAAAAAGGCATCTTGCACAACTGGGCCACAAGGGAAATCTGTGTACCAAATCTGAGGAAGATCCATGCAGTACTTCTTGAGAACTCCAAAATGGGCGACTGATGGCCATATTGCATTTCCGAATCGGATCAGAAAAGGCCTCTTGCACAACTAGGCGACAAGGGGAACCTGTGTACCAAATTTGACAAAGATCCATGCAGTAATTCCTGAGAAATCGCAATAACAAAGTTTTAAGGGGAAATCCAAGATGGCCGCCTAATGGACATATTCGATTTTCAATTTGAAACGAAAAGGTATCTTGTATGATGGCCGAGAGGGGCCATCGCGTCTTTCATTTCTAATTTAACGCGATGGAGCGATGGAGCTATGCGATGCGCGATGGAGCTATGCGATGGAGCGATGGAGCTATGCGATGAAAAGTCGCTGAAAAGTCGCGCTATGCGATGCGCGATGAGGCTATGCGATGGAGCTATGCGATGCGCGATGGAGCTATGCGATGAAAAATCGATGAAAAGTCGCGCTATGCGATGCGCGATGAGGCTATGCGATGGAGCTATGCGATGCGCGATGGAGCTATGCGATCTAGCGATGGAGCTATGCGATGAAAAGGCGATGGAGCGATGGAGCTATGCGATGAAAAGGCGATGGAGCGATGGAGCGATGGAGCTACGCGATGGAAAATCAGAAATGAAAGACGCGATGAAAATGCGATGAAAAGGCGATGGAGCGATGGAGCGATGGAGCTATGCGATGAAAAGGCGATGGAGCGATGGAGCGATGGAGCTATGCGATGGGGCTATGCGATGGAGCGATGGAGCGATGGAGCTATGCGATGGAGCTATGCGATGGAGCGATGGAGCTATGCGATGGAGCGATGGAGCTATGCGATGGAGCTATGCGATGGAGCTATGCGATGGGGCTATGCGATGGAGCTATGCGATGAAAAGTCATTGCGCAAAGTAAGAAGCAAACAATACAATATCTTTGAGCGTGACAAGAGTAATCCATGTCAGTGAAGGATTTTATCGGGGAATATTTGGCTAACACAGTAGAATAATCACCTGCTGGGCTCTTTTTTCGATTTATCGCATATTAAATTGGACCGGTTTCGCTGGTAAAAACCGAAATTTCTCGAAAACCGTACATCATAGAATGGCGAGATTTGGACATAATTGGGATGGCATAGAGGCCTAGAAACGCGTCTTTCATTTTTTTTTTTAATTATCAAATCTTTAGCGAGATATTCCGGCTTTAGCAGTGTTCGGTAAGTTTAACGATATTTCTTCGGTTTTGGGGCTCTAGTGAGAAAACTAAGAAAAAACGAGAAAACTGAGAGACGCGTTTCTAGATGGAGCTGTCGATTTTCACGCAGTTATATTTGATACTTTTCTTGAAATTGACATTTGAAAATGATCGGTAGAATTTACGAAGAGCAAAGTTCAAATATGAATGATAGACTTAATTATATTCAACGTTTAAACGTATGAACATGTCTAGAATTCTTAGAAAACAGGCTTTCTAAAAATATATAGTTTTATATACATAATCTATAAAGCAAAGGCGAGAATGAGAGAAATGTCATTGAGCGAGTGTTGATCAGTACAGGTGGATAGCTTAACTTACAGTTTTGGAACAATAATTCTGCCATATTATATCAAGGCGACAAAACGTTATAATCAGCCTGTTGTGTGAAGATGGGTAGAACGAGGTTGTTTAATGGGGAGCGGTTATGGGAGGATGGAATAAATTTTGTTCGGAAAAAATACATGAACATCTCTGGTGCGAGAGCCGCACGAGCGGAGTATAGGCGACTTTTACGTATAAGCTTACGACCTTGACACATTTTAACGTACACAATACTGTTATTCTAAATAATGCCCCGAGAATAAAATCCGTATAGTTCTTAAGCCCCGCAGAAGTTTACGGTACAGCCTTCTCCTTTTTCACAAATACTGTCCACCATCTTCCCTGAGGGAAGTCGATGAACTTGTGATATAGCCGACATGCCTTCGGTGAGATACCTGCCCACCTACACACTTTTAACGTTGTTTTTTTCCAAAGATATTCTGTCAATGTGTTACGTGAACACCTGGTATGCAAAACCCTGAAAATTGCCCATTTGTCATATACTATTCAATGCAAACATATAGTTCATTCTGTTCGTTGCAAGGAAAAGGGGAAAACATCTTGGAACTTTTTGACCTGTGATTAAAAAATACAAAGGATGGCAAACGTCGACTTGATTGGCTAGCGTTGATGGCGGCGTGCAGATCACATAATTTTGTATACACGGCTGATGAGCATACTCAAGCCTAAAATCGAGAAGTACGTTATAAAGCTCCCATGTATGTTTACTAACTCAGCGAATTTGGAATTGTCGAAGCAATGGAACGGAACTGGTCGCCAGCAAATTCACGAGATAAGCACATTACACTGCAGACAAAATTACCAGCCTATTCCGGTGTCACATTGGTGAAAGAAGATGTCATGTTTACATGCGAAAAAACCCTCTTGCTGTCCCGTCTTTGAAGCGAAACAAATATTTCTCCATGTCAACATAGAAAGCTGTGTTTCATGCGTAGTAAATAGCTTACACGCTTAAAACTAGAGTGTTGAAACTTACTCGTAAAGTGTTGAAATGACTCTTTAAGTGTGTCCACAGGGACTGCTCGTTTAAGTGTTGTCCCTGTGGACACACTTGAAGGGTTATTTCAACTCTTTACGAGTAAGTTTCAATACTTTAGTTTTAAGCCTGTAGTTTTATACCATAAATGCTCGTATTCAAAAGTGACGTAAAACCGCATCGGTGAACGTTTGAAATTGAAGTTTGGTTGTTTTAATATCTTCTGCATACATTTGAACACCTCCAACCGAAATCTAATGCAATGTTCTTATCTACCGTGATCACATATTGAAATTTTCATGTTTAAAATAATTGTTAATTTCTCTGTTCACTTTGGCGATGGTGTTTGCGCAATGACTTTTCATCGCATAGCTCCATCGCATAGCCCCATCGCATAGCTCCATCGCTCCATCGCCTTTTCATCGCATTTTCATCGCGTCTTTCATTTCTGATTTTCCATCGCATAGCTCCATCGCTCCATCGCTCCATCGCCTTTTCATCGCATAGCTCCATCGCTCCATCGCTCCATCGCCTTTTCATCGCATCGCATTTTCATCGCGTCTTTCATTTCTGATTTTCCATCGCATAGCTCCATCGCTCCATCGCTCCATCGCCTTTTCATCGCATAGCTCCATCGCTCCATCGCTCCATCGCCTTTTCATCGCATTTTCATCGCGTCTTTCATTTCTGATTTTCCATCGCATAGCTCCATCGCTCCATCGCTCCATCGCCTTTTCATCGCATAGCTCCATCGCTCCATCGCTCCATCGCCTTTTCATCGCATAGCTCCATCGCTCCATCGCATAGCTCCATCGCTCCATCGCATAGCTTCATCGCGCATCGCATAGCGCGACTTTTCATCGACTTTTCATCGCATAGCTCCATCGCTTCATCGCATAGCTCCATCGCGCATCGCATAGCTCCATCGCATAGCCTCATCGCGTATCGCATAGCGCGACTTTTCATCGACTTTTCATCGCATAGCTCCATCGCTCCATCGCATAGCTCCATCGCGCATCGCATAGCTCCATCGCTCCATCGCGTTAAATTAGAAATGAAAGACGCGATGGCCCCTCTCGGCCATCATAATCTTGCGCAACTAGATCATAAGGTGTATCAAATTTGACAAAGATCCATGCAGTACTTCCTGAGAAATGACGATAAGGTTTCATGGAGAAATCCAAGATGGCTGCCTGTTGGCCATATTGGATTTTCGAATCGGACCAAAAAAGGTATATTGCACAACTAGATCCCCTGTGGGACCTGTATACCAAATTTGAGAAAGATCCATGCAGTATTTCCTGAGAAATCGTGATAACAATGTTTCATGGGGAAATCCAAGATGGCTGCCTGGCGGCCATATTGGATTTTCGAATCGGACCAGAAAAGGTTTCTTGCACAACTAGACCTCAAGGGGAACCAGTATACCAAATTTGAAAAAAAGATCCATGCAGTAGTTCATGAGAAATCGCGGTAACAAGGTTTCATGGGGAAATCCAAGATGGCTACCTGGTGGCCATATTGGATTCTCGAATCGGACCAGAAAAGGTTTCTTGCACAACTAGACCCCAACGGGAACCTGTGTACCAAATTTGAAAAAGATCTATGCAGTAGTTCCTGAGAAATCGCGGTAACAAGAATTGTTTACGGACGGACTGACGACGGACGACGGACGGACGGACGACGGACGGACGACGGACGGACGCACGGACGACGGACCACGGACGAAAAGTGATTTGAACAATAAAAATACCAGAATGAACGCTTGAGGTCAAAATCACTGGAGACAGGATCATAACTCAAAAGGGTCAATGTTGAGCTACTTCAGGGTACTGGAGAACCACAAAGAAGTGTAAGAAAAACAGAAATCTGTTTTTCTCGTGAGAAGTGTAGATTTCCGTATTCATTCCGAAATTCTCATTTATTACTCTTTTCTGGGGTTTGAATGAGGAAGAAACAAAATCAGTTTTTTTTCTTCCAATGTCATAATGTGTTGTTGCATTCCCAATCAGCATAAAACCACTTATTATGATTACGCTTGTGATTGGCATCCAGTTTTAATTTTTTTAATTGACATAATTTTGATCCCCCAAGAAAACCGTTTCGATGAGTGGAACCAAAATCTCAAAACTCTTTCATTTTCCATAATTTCATTACATGAGCAGGATGTACTTTCCATGACACAAGCTGCAAGCAGTGCCATAATGATAATGGCCACGATCTAGACAGTAAAGACGACTTATTTTACTGACGAAATAAAATCACTAATAATTGAACATTTAACTGTCGATTGGCTCAAATGAATAATCAAAAGATAGTTCCAATCTCTGAAATACTTATTTTCATGGAAATTCACAAATTTTGCTCCACAAGAAAATCCATATTTTCGCTAAAGTTTCACACCCCTGTTCTTCTTTCAGACCTTTCACGTGACACCCCTGGTTTGATGCAAAAAAAAATGATTTCAGGTAAAACACTCATTCTTTTCAAGTATTGTGGCACGTTACCAAAAGATATAGCCAACACTGACCCTCTCAGTATTGCAATAATTTGCATACACACAAGGCTTCAACACAACTTAGTTAAGAATTTGGTGAAAAGTTTCTGTAAGCTCGAGAAGTGAGCCATTGTCTTTCCAAATTCGTCACATGATCTCCACATTGATGCCTTCATCATCTGTAAAACAGGACAGAGAAAAATAAATTTAGCATGGATTTAACAATTTTTGTGGTTCATTTAGCTTGTGATTAAAATAGAGAAAATAGAGAAAACACATTCATGACAATGTGACTAAATTGTAACAATCAAGTATCCTACGTGTAAACGCAAACTTTTGTTAATATTGTCTTATGACAAACACGCATGAATTTTGCCAGATAAAGTCATACGCACATGCATACTACAGATTTATAGTGAGAAACTAAACATTACCTCTGCATTACAAATCATGCAATTCCACAAATATCAAATTTGATCAGAAGCCATGTAATAATCCGAGATATTCTCAAATGTAACCATTTCCCATTCCACAAGAGCTGTCCGAGTCCATGAGGTTTTCAGAAACTAGAACATTCCACATTTAGCATGTCTATAGGGTACTTCTTACCATGACCTGGAGTGTGCACAACGACACCCCTGGTCAATCCCCGGGAGCCCCACTGGGCATAGCTAGCAGGTCCCCCACCAGGCAGCCGGTCTGAAGGGCAAGTTACCATCACTACTACAATGCTTTTACAGCAATGGCACTGCATGACAACTGCAGCATCCGATTTGGAAGCTGATAGGAGCAAGATTAGGGCCTAGTTGTCCAAGATCATTCAGGAGGATATTACATGTAGCTCAAGTTGTCCCTTATTGTGCTCACAAGAAAATATGGCTGCTGTTTATATATTGACATCTGTGACATTTGAAAATATAGGTCAAGATCAAGCTAGAAGCCTCCACAAAGCAGCAATGAGAGAATATATCCAGTCTCCAGCTACCTCTGTTCTTGAGATGTTATATTAACAATTCTATTCACCGTTTGACTGTGGATATAGGTCATGCTTGCAAGTCAGCATTGTGCCAAAGATTAATATTCTTGGTAAAGCTGTCCCTTAAATATTACGTTCACTGTAGGCAAATTATATCACTATTCACATTTTGACCTCTGTGGCAGATAGGCCAATAAAAGGTTATGAGTAGGGCATATTTTGGTGGTTGGGTAAAGTTTTGCCAAACCAAAATATTTTTAAGGAAGGCCTGAAATATTAATACCTATGCTCCTCATTACAGCAAGACGAGTTACCTGCCTTTAATGTGCCATTGAGTAACACAAAAGATACAATTACGAAAAAGAATGGGGCGTACTTTTATCATTTTATAAAAATATTACCCAAAAGTATGGCCAAAAACTTGATTGAATTTGGTGTATGGAAAATATCCACTTTTTTATAACATGAGATTGATCTAATCAAAACCCCTCGGCTTTCCCCAAGTGATTGTGACCCATGTGTAGTGTGAATTGGGGAAGAGATAGTTCTATATGGGATGATCAAGATATACCGGTAGTTGGTTACATTCAGGCATATAGGACAGAAATAGAAAAATTATATATCTGTAAAGGGGCATAACTCTGTAGAATATAGGTCGAGGTGAGCCACTTTCGATAGGCGTCTGACTTAGCACTCTGTAAAATAAGAACCGAGACGAATAAGCTGTACCGAACATGGATCTGCAGATTTAACTTGTACATTGAGCTACAGATAACAAAATTAGAGATTATTACATCTGAAAGGGGCATAACTCCATAAGCTGAGGCGAGAAATCCTTTGTTGGCTTGTAGAATACAACAATATAAATAAGTTTCCAAAATATAGTAGCTATACCAAACACAGTTCTGCAGATATAGTTGGTTATATTCAGGCATATAGGACAGAAATAGAAATTAATATATCTGTAAAGGGACAGAACTCTGTAAAATATTGGCCGAGGGAAGCCACTTTCAATAGGCGTCTGACTTAGCACTAGATAAATACGTGCTGAAAATTTGGTAGTGGTATCTCAAGCGGTTTTGCCTAAAATGCGTTAACGGACGGACGGACGCCCCGACGGACGGACGGTATGACGGACGTACATGGCAACGACAATACCCCGAGGCCAAAATGGCTGAGGGATAAAAACCACAGAGTGGATTCTTACTGCAAACTTCAATCATGGCTAACATTGTTGTAGTCAGTGAGTGAGTGAGTGAGTGAATATGATTTAACGTCGCTTTCAGCACTATTTCAGTCATATCACCACGTTTAGTTCACACGGATAGGGTCCCCGACATTTTAACTTCCAGGACCCTACATTCAGAAACCACACGGGTGCTCCAGTTAGTCACCTCTTACGACAAGCTCTCTGAGGGCCGAGGCCTATTCTTAACATGACCTGGAGTGTGCACAATAACACTCCAGGTCAATCCCCGGGAGCCCCTAGGGGCTTGTTTTATTCAGAATGTGCATTTATTCCCAGTGCAATACCGAAGGTAGTGATGTTAATAGTGAAAGGCTACCATCACGGACTGTATATTATGTACAAGCACGATATGAACAGGCAAATTATTCTAACCAGCAACCACAGCAAGGATTAACGAAAAGAACAGTTGAAATTAGTTTATGAACATATGATATGAAGGGAAAATGGAGATGAGACAATGTGAATGAAAGTGTGACAGAAGCTGTAATTGTTTCATGGGCCCAAAACCCGTTAGCTATAGGGATTCTGGTGGCTGTGCAAATTAGTTGCAGAGTTGCAGAAATTTTGTCACAGTCCATTTATTGACATATGGCTGTCATATATATGTTGTATGGTTAGCTTGGCTATCATTCAATATTAATGTGTGATAACAACTTTGGACAAGCTTACTTGACCTTAGAAAAAAGGTCAAGGTCAGTCAACTTTAATAAGTAGACTTGCATCTGTGGTGTAAATCTAGAAAAGCTGGTTCTGAACCTTCAAGATACACTGTGCTAACAGCATATAATTTGACCTTGATATAGGTCAAGGTTAGTCATGTTCAATAAGATTTTGGTCAATCAGCATACAATTATGTAGTGTGAAGTTGGAAACAATAGCTCTAGTAATGTTTCTTGAGATGTGCCAATAACTTTGAATCTACACATAACATATTATTCGATCTTCAGGAACAGTTCAAGGTCAGTCATATTCAATAGGCAACTGGTACATCCCTATCTGCACATGTAATCTGAATTTGGGAGAATTGGCAATGATCCTTCAAGGTATTGGGGGTAACAGCATTAAATCTACATTAAAAAAAGTTCAGTCATATTAAATAAGTTTCTTGCCAATAGATATAGCTATGATTAATATGTACAATTCATAAAGAGATATTGGCTGAAGGATGTCTGCTGGTGGTAAATCAAAGTAATTAACTTGTTGAATAATGTGTGTTGTTGCATTCATAAATGTGTAATATGAGGAAAAAACAAAGAAAAAAATATAGGTTGGTGTGCATTTTTTAGCTGTAGGCAACGTTAAGTGGACTGACCCATGCTCAATTTGATAACCCAGAAATCATAGGGAATAGCCCTAGTTTTGAAGCATATTCATGAAAAATTCATATAAATAGTATTTAACTTTTCCTTATATTCTAACTGTTTGCAGATAATCACAATATCTATCAAAATTTATCAAAGTGGTGTTGCTGTTCAAAATTCTCGGCTAGAAGGCTTTCAAAGAAAATCCCTACTTCTTAACCTAGGAAAGGGAGATAACCCAAAAGGAAAAACAGGCAAAATGGCTGCCAAAGCTAAAAACCACCAGCGGGCCGGACATCCTTAACAACATTGGAAATACCTTATATGTATAAGTTGCCCCAGACAATATGGATGAAGATCGGATATTTTCAATGATCACATTCCAAAATCTTCAGGCAAACCAGTTTATACAATTATATTACATACTGTTTTAGACTCACACATGGGATTTTCAATAATACAAACTCTCCACGTAAATGCAAGGGAAAAGGTCGGATGCATTGTGTTTATGTGGAGAATCTCCGAATTTGTAGCTTATATACTGCTAAATGTTGTAACAGTTATTTTCCAGCCAAATTAATCACGGTCTATTTATTTCATGACAACAATTATCTTGCTGTGTATTACTACGCAAAGTAGGTACACAATTTATTTTAATACTATCTGATGCAAATATAAATATCCGGCGGACTTTTTCAATTTATTCTTGTCTTTAGTAACAATCAGCTTCGTGAAAATGTTGAAGGGGGGTGGGGTGGGTTGGTTGGGGTGAATATGGAATTGAAATGAATTTATATAAAATATACTTTTTAGTTTTATTTTGGGCACATCTCTAATTTAAGTAAAACATTATTCATGTTGGGAGTGTCAACTGAAGCCCCGGCGTGTTTGAAGCATGTCTGTATACAGATATGTGGTGAGAGTTAATTGGCACAGCAAAGCTGTTACATTCTGATAAATATATGATCGTGACGACTTACAAAGAACCCATGAGTTCAGACAAATCTGGGAAAACAGAATTTTGTCAATCTTAAATTTGATGAGTGTCATTTATTACATTTCACAAATGTGGAAAAACCCAAAAGTGTTATGTACAATAAATCACATGGAGGCAATGCGAATAAGGCCGGGGACACAAGATTAAACTTTCTTTGACGAATGCCACCGAATTTTTGGATGTCTGTTGTGAGATTGCTTCTGGACACAACAGTCTAGCATTAATTTGGTCACATTTGTCAAAGAACAGTTGGTCATGTGTCCCCTGGTTTGACGTGTAATATATGTACAAAAAAAAAATTAGTGGCCATGTACAATGAAGCTGTGTGGAACAATTAAGCCAAAAATAAGGGAACGGATAAACTAGTGAAATCCACCATGGTGGAAAGTAACATTAAATGTCAGGAATTGAGTTTCTGCCTTCGACTTCCACGGGACAGAGGGGTAATGTGTCTTTCTTGTCTGCATGGAAATGAATGATGCAATGGTATGAGGATTAGAGATGAGTCAGACGGGGACATCAATAGTTGGACATGCTGGGAGAGACTGAGCATGGAAATACTGAGATTGTACACTGATGGGACTGGAGACTCCATACAAATTGGATGTTGTTTTTACGGCGGCTCGATATTCCTGAGTGAGTGAGTCAGTTAGTCTATCCGAATCCTTTCGTTGGCAAGAAACCGTTGACATTAGAACCTTGATTTTTGGCATGAAGGTGCATTTGGAGACTGTTATCAGCAAGTTCTGAGCTGACCTACTTTTGATGAAAATTCACTGGTGATTCTGACTTGGGCAGTGCCCATCTTAATATAGGCAGGATTTCAACTGGAGTGGGGGGGGGGAGATTTCCAAGAGTTCAGTTCGCATTTGAGTCCTAACATTTTGTACGTCCTGTGACGTTAATCACACTGCCATGTATATAGCTGTGGTCACTAATTAATTTATTTCAATACAGCCATGGTTGCTGCGGACAATGTCTTCCACAAACCTCTTTGATCGAGGTCACATGTGTTTCTCATGGGCTCATGTGTGTCGCCCGGATTTCTGGGTCTTTCCTGATATTACAGGGGCTGGTAGCAGGGAAATAACACACAATTGGGTCTTTGGGAGGGGACTCCTCTCTCCAATGCATTGTCCATGCATGTATTCATTCAATCTTGATGGTGTTTCTAATCCCAGACAGTATAATAATCTCAGATGAAATATGTGACTAAAGAGTTCAGAATACAGAAATGCTTTTAAATGACTGTATTAGAAGAGACAGCAGCATACATGCATGTTTATATGGAAGACAAAGATTGGTAACTCAAACTGATAACAAGAAGACAGGAGAGTACCGGCTAATGTTAGGAAATAATTGGTCAAATATGGCAATGTCAGACCATGTATAAGGAAATGTCAGATCATGTCTGAAAAATTCTATACATAGTGAACAATTAATTTTACTGAGTTTCAATATAGGAAAAGCATTGCTCATTCATTTAGAAGATATTTTCAAATTGATTGATGGAACAATATCTATAATGCTGATTACGACTAATTTCAGGAAGATACAAGGACTGAAGAGAGATGTAAGATGTCCGTACCGTCAAAGCCGACATTATCATGGACTTGATTACAGTAGATTGATTCGTCATCCAATCCCTGCAGAACGCTCAGTAAACACTGATGTATACATATGTACTGTTGCTGGAAAACAAAACCAACAAAATCAAACATTATTAACTGCATGTAATTTAAGAAATAATGTTTTTATTGGCGTGCTCAATGGTTATTTAATGCATTATTAGAAGTGGGAAATTTTATAAATTTGAGGGTGCGGGCGCACATCTATGAACATGAGATTGATCTAATCGAAACCCCTCGGCTTTCCCCAAGTGACTGAGACCCATGTGTAGTGTGAATTGGGGAAGATATAGTTCCATGTGAGATGATCAAGATATACCGGTAGTTGGTTATATTCAGGCATATAGGACAGAAACAGAAAAATTATATATCTGTAAACGGGCATAACTCTGTAAAATATGGGTCGAGGGGAGCCACTTTCGATAGGCGTCTGACTTAGCACTCTGTAAAATAAGAACGGAGAGGAATAAGCTGTACCGAACACGGATCTGCAGCTATAACTTGTACTCTCAGCTACAGATAACAACATCAGAGATTATTATATCAAAAAGGGGCATAACTCCATAAGCCGAGGCGAGTAATCCTTTGTTGACTTGTAGAATACAACAATATAAATAAGTTTCCAAAATATAGTAGCTATACCGAACACAATTCTGCAGATATAGTTGGTTACATTCAGGCATATAGGACAGAAATAGAAATTAACATATCAGTAAAGGGGCGTAACTCTGTAAAGTATGGGCCGAGTGGAGCCACTTTCGATAGGCATCTGACTTAGCACTACTGTAAAATAAGAACCGAGACGAATAAGCTGTACCGAACATAGATCTGCAGATATAACTTGTACATTCAACTACAGATAACAAAATCGGAGATTATTACATCCGAAAGGGGCATAACTCCATAAGTTGAGGCGAGTAATCCTTTGTTCGCTTGTAGAATACAGCAATATAAATAAGTTCCCAAAATATAGTAGCTATACCGAACACAGTTCTGCAGATATAGTTGGTTACATTCAGGCATATAGGACAGAAATAGAATTTAATATATCTGTAAAGGGGCATAACTCGGTAAAATATGGGTCGAGGGGAGCCACTTTCGATAGGCGTCTGACTCAGCACTCTGTGGAATAAGAACCGAGATGAATAAGATGTACCGAACACGGATCTGCAAATATAACTTGTACATTCAACTACAGATAACAAAATCGAAGATTATTACACTCAAAAGGGGCATAACTCCATAAGCCAAGGCAACTAATCCTTTGTTGGCTTGTAGAATACAAGAATATAAATAAGTTTCCAAAATATAGTAGCTATACCAAACACAGTTCTGCAGATATAGCTGGTTACATTCAAGCATATAGGACAGAAACAGAAATTCATATATCTGTAAAGGGGTAGAACTCTGTAAAATATGGTCCAAGGGGGGCCACTTTCGATAGGCGTCTGACTTAGCACAAAATAAATAAGTGTTGAAAATTTCGTGGTTGTGTCTCAATCGGTTTTGCCTAAAATGCGGTAACGGACGGACGGACGCACGCCCCGACGGACGGACGGACGTACATGGAAACGACAATACCCCGATGCGAAAATGGCCGAGGGGTAAAACATTATTTCTATTCTATAGCACTACTTTAACTGATTATCAACAAAGATTAGAAGAAAAGGTTGAAAAATAGTGTAAAATTGTTCAACGTTTCTCCCCCATTTGCCACATTTGTGGAAACGTCCCCCCGCATGCCATTTGGCAATGTACCGAATTCAATGGATGAGTTTATGTGGTCTCTTTGGGAAGTGATTCTGCCACCATACTCTGTGAAACATTCCAGATAAATGTACAGTTAGCAATTTGTTATTTAACATGTTCCTAAGATAAAGTGAATGTAGTGCTACATTGAATGCTGAGCTGAGAGTTTGTATTTTGGAAGTGTATGCTATCCTGGTTGTATTGAATGTTGATCTGACAGTCTGTATTTGAAAGTGTATGCTAGCCTGCTTGTATTGAATGTTGATCTGACAGTCTGTATTTGAAAGTGTATGTTATCCTGGTTGTATTGAATTCTGAGCTGACAGTCTGTATTTGCAAGTGTATGCTAGCCTGGTTTTATTGAATGCTGAGCTGAGAGTTTGTATTTTGGAAGTGTATGCTATCCTGGTTGTATTGAATTCTGAGCTGACAGTCTGTATTTGGAAGAATATGCAATTCTGGTTGTATTGAATGTTGATCTGACACGTCTGTATTTGGAAGTGTATGTTATACTGGTTCTATTGGATGCTTTGTTGACAGTCTGGATTTGAAAGTGTACGTTATCCTGGTTCTATTGGATGCGGAGTTGACAGTCTGTATTTAAAAGTGTATGCTATCCTGGATCTTGAACGCTGAGTTGACTTCTATTGAATGCTGCGTAGACATTCTGTATTTTGGAAGTGTATGTTATCCTGGATTTATTGAATGTTGAGTTGACAGTCTGTATTTGGAAGTGTATGCTATCCTGGTTCTATTGAATGTTGAGCTGACAGTCTGTATTCTGGAAGTGTATGTTATCCTGGTTTTATTGAATGTTGAGCTGACAGTCTGTATTTGAAAGTGTATGCTATCCTGGTTCTATTGGATGCTGAGTTGACAGTCTGTATTCTGGAAGTGTATGTTATCCTGGTTTTATTGAATGTTGAGTCGACAGTCTGTATTTGGAAGTGTATGCTATCCTGGTTCTATTGAATGTTGAGCTGACAGTCTGTATTCTGGAAGTGTATGTTATCCTGGTTTTATTGAATGTTGAGCTGACAGTCTGTATTCTTGAAGTGTATGCTATCCTGGTTCTTGAACGCTGAGTTGACTTCTATTGAATGTCGCGTAGACAGTCTGTATTTGGAAGTATAGGTTATCCTGGTTCTATTGAATGCCTAGTTGACAGTCTGTATTTTGAAAGTGTATGCTATCCTGGTTCTACTGAATGCGGAGTTGACAGTCTATATTTTGGAAATGTATGCTGTCTTGGTTCTATTGAATGTTGAGTAGACAGTCTGTATTTGGAAGTGTATGCTATCCTGGTTCTATTGAATGTTGAGCTGGCAGTCTGTATTTGGAAGTGTAGGTTATCCTGGTTCTATTGAATGTTGAGTTGACAGTCTGTATTTTGAAAGTGTATGCTATCCTGGGTCTATTGAATGTTGAGCTGACAGTCTGTATTCTGGAAGTGTATGCTATCCTGGTTCCATTGAATGTTGAGCTGACAGTCTGTATTCTGGAAGTGTATTATATCCTGGTTCTATTGAATGTTGAGCTGACAGTCTGTATTTGGAAGTGTATGCTATCCTGGTTCTATTGGATGCTGAGTTGACAGTCTGCATTCTGGAAGTGTATGTTATCCTGGTTTTATTGAATGTTGAGTCGACAGTCTATATTTGGAAGTGTATGCTATCCTGGTTCTATTGGATGCTGAGTTGACAGTCTGTATTCTGGAAGTGTATGCTATCCTGGTTCTATTGAATGCCGAGCTGACAGTCTGTATTTCGGAATTGTATGATATTCTGGTTCTATTGAATGCTAAGTTGACAGTCTGTTTTCCGGAAGTGTATGCTATGCTGGTTCTATTCAATGCAGAGTTGACAGTCTGTATTTAGAAGTGTATGCTATCCTGGTTCTATTGAATGCCGAGCTGACAGTCTGTATTTCGGAACTGTATGCTATCCTGGTTCTATTGAATGCCGAGTTGACAGTCTGTATTCTGGAAGTGTATGCTATTCTGGTTCTACTGAATGCTGAGTTGACAGTCTGTATTCTGTAAGTGTATGCTATCCTGGTTCTATTGAATGCGGAGTTGACAGTCTATATTTTGGAAATGTATGCTGTCTTGGTTCTATTGAATGTTGATTAGACAGACTGTATTAGGAAGTGTATGCTATCCTGGTTCTATTGAATGTTGAGCTGGCAGTCTATATTTCGAAGTGTAGGTTATCCTGATTCTATTGAATGCTGAGTTGACAGTCTGTATTTTGAAAGTGTATGCTATCCTGGGTCTATTGAATGGTGAGCTGACAGTCTGTATTCTGGAAGTGTATGCTATCATGGTTCCATTGAATGTTGAGCTGACAGTCTGTATTCTGGAAGTGTATTCTATCCTGGTTCTATTGAATTTTGAGCTGACAGTCTGTATTCTGGAAGTGTATTCTATCCTGGTTTTATTGAATGTTGAGTCGACAGTCTATATTTGGAAGTGTATGCTATCCTGGTTCTATTGGATGCTGAGTTGACAGTCTGTATTCTGGAAGTGTATGCTATCCTGGTTCTATTGAATGTTGAGCTGACAGTCTGTATTCTGGAAGTGTATTCTATCCTGGTTCTATTGAATGTTGAGCTGACAGTCTGTATTTGGAAGTGTATGCTATCCTGGTTCTATTGGATGCTGAGTTGACAGTCTGCATTCTGGAAGTGTATGTTATCCTGGTTTTATTGACTGTTGAGTCGACAGTCTATATTTGGAAGTGTATGCTATCCTGGTTCTATTGGATGCTGAGTTGACAGTCTGTATTCTGGAAGTGTATGCTATCCTGGTTCTATTGAATGCCGAGCTGACAGTCTGTATTTCGGAATTGTATGATATTCTGGTTCTATTGAATGCTGAGTTGACAGTCTGTATTCCGGAAGTGTATGCTATGCTGGTTCTATTCAATGCAGAGTTGACAGTCTGTATTTGGAAGTGTATGCTATCCTGGTTCTATTGAATGCCGAGCTGACAGTCTGTATTTCGGAATTGTATGCTATCCTGGTTCTATTGAATGCCGAGTTGACAGTCTGTATTCTGGAAGTGTATGCTATTCTGGTTCTACTGAATGCTGAGTTGACAGTCTGTATTCTGGAAGTGTATGCTATCCTGGTTCTATTGAATGCGGAGTTGACAGTCTATATTTTGGAAATGTATGCTGTCTTGGTTCTATTGAATGTTGAGTAGACAGTCTGTATTAGGAAGTGTATGCTATCCTGGTTCAATTGAATGTTGAGCTGGCAGTCTGTATTTCGAAGTTTAGGTTATCCTGATCCTATTGAATGCTGAGTTGACAGTCTGTATTTTGAAAGTGTATGCTATCCTGGGTCTATTGAATGGTGAGCTGACAGTCAGTATTCTGGAAGTGTATGCTATCATGGTTCCATTGAATGTTGAGCTGACAGTCTGTATTCTGGAAGTGTATTCTATCCTGGTTCTATTGAATGTTGAGCTGACAGTCTGTATTTGGAAGTGTATGCTATCCTGGTTCTATTGGATGCTGAGTTGACAGTCTGCATTCTGGAAGTGTATGTTATCCTGGTTTTATTGAATGTTGAGTCGACAGTCTATATTTGGAAGTGTATGCTATCCTGGTTCTATTGGATGCTGAGTTGACAGTCTGTATTCTGGAAGTGTATGCTATCCTGGTTCTATTGAATGCCGAGCTGACAGTCTGTATTTCGGAATTGTATGATATTCTGGTTCTATTGAATGCTAAGTTGACAGTCTGTTTTCCGGAAGTGTATGCTATGCTGGTTCTATTCAATGCAGAGTTGACAGTCTGTATTTAGAAGTGTATGCTATCCTGGTTCTATTGAATGCCGAGCTGACAGTCTGTATTTCGGAACTGTATGCTATCCTGGTTCTATTGAATGCCGAGTTGACAGTCTGTATTCTGGAAGTGTATGCTATTCTGGTTCTACTGAATGCTGAGTTGACAGTCTGTATTCTGTAAGTGTATGCTATCCTGGTTCTATTGAATGCGGAGTTGACAGTCTATATTTTGGAAATGTATGCTGTCTTGGTTCTATTGAATGTTGAGTAGACAGTCTGTATTAGGAAGTGTATGCTATCCTGGTTCTATTGAATGTTGAGCTGGCAGTCTGTATTTCGAAGTGTAGGTTATCCTGGTTCTATTGAATGCTGAGTTGACAGTCTGTATTTTGAAAGTGTATGCTATCCTGGGTCTATTGAATGGTGAGCTGACAGTCTGTATTCTGGAAGTGTATGCTATCATGGTTCCATTGAATGTTGAGCTGACCGTCTGTATTCTGGAAGTGTATTCTATCCTGGTTCTATTGAATGTTGAGCTGACAGTCTGTATTTGGAAGTGTATGCTATCCTGGTTCTATTGGATGCTGAGTTGACAGTCTGTATTCTGGAAGTGTATGTTATCCTGGTTTTATTGAATGTTGAGTCGACAGTCTATATTTGGAAGTGTATGCTATCCTGGTTCTATTGGATGCTGAGTTGACAGTCTGTATTCTGGAAGTGTATGCTATCCTGGTTCTATTGAATGCCGAGCTGACAGTCTGTATTTCGGAATTGTATGCTATCCTGGTTCTATTGAATGCCGAGTTGACAGTCTGTATTCTGGAAGTGTATGCTATTCTGGTTCTACTGAATGCTGAGTTGACAGTCTATATTCTGGAAGTGTATGCTATCCTGGTTCTATTGAATGCGGAGTTGACAGTCTATATTTTGGAAATGTATGCTGTCTTGGTTCTATTGAATGTTGAGTAGACAGTCTGTATTTGGAAGTGTATGCTATCCTGGTTCTATTGAATGTTGAGCTGGCAGTCTGTATTTGGAAGTGTAGGTTATCCTGGTTCTATTGAATGCTGAGTTGACAGTCTGTATTTTGAAAGTGTATGCTATCCTGGGTCTATTGAATGTTGAGCTGACAGTCTGTATTCTGGAAGTGTATGCTATCCTGGTTCCATTGAATGTTGAGCTGAGAGTCTGTATTCTGGAAGTGTATTCTATCCTGGTTCTATTGAATGTTGAGCTGACAGTCTGTATTTGGAAGTGTATGCTATCCTGGTTCTATTGGATGCTGAGTTGACAGTCTGTATTCTGGAAGTGTATGTTATCCTGGTTTTATTGAATGTTGAGTCGACAGTCTATATTTGGAAGTGTATGCTATCCTGGTTCTATTGGATGCTGAGTTGACAGTCTGTATTTGGAAGTGTATGCTATCCTGGTGCTGTTGAAAACTGAGTTGACAGTCTGTATTTGGAAGTGTATGCTATCCTGGTTCTACTGAATGCCGAGCTGACAGTCTGTATTTCGGAATTGTATGCTATCCTGGTTCTATTGAAAGTTGAGCTGATAGTCACTTACCTCTTTTTGTACCATCAAGACTTTATGACGTCTCATCTCATGTACAACACTAAATATATCCACCCAATCATTCTTTTTGATATGCTGTAAGATTCTGTCTAAGGCTATGAATGTTCCAGATCTCCCTACACCCGCACTGAAAATAGAGTAATCATAATAGTGTACATATATCACTATCTCTGCACAAAACCATACAAACACTTTACTGTATAGAACAGAGGTTATGCTAAGATTGCAACAAAGTGGAACATTTTTTTTCATTGCACAATGCAATTCAAGATTTCGATCCTAACAAAACATTCTCACCATTCAAAATCCTTGTATTTGTATTTCATTGATTCAATATTCATTTGATATGTTCTCTTGCTTTTGGAGATGTGGCCCCCAGCTATATCCCTATGGTACATCAATGCGACAATACCGCAGTAACTTTCACCTTAGGAACTATTGATTGGTTGAATGAAAGGTTAATTATAATTTCAACCTAGAGTAACCAGGATATTGATCTTAACTGACCAATAACCTGGCTTGAGCAGATGACTGAAAAAGGAAAAGGTTCCTTAGTGCCTATATTATGTTCCAACATTTTTTGTGATTGCTATTTCAATTCAACTTACCTGCAATGCACCAATATTGGACCACCCTCCGATGTAAATTTCTCCCGTGCTGTGTTGACGAATTTGACGAGGGAATTTGGTCGCTCCGGTACCCCGTAGTCTGGCCATGCTGTATAGTGGAAATGACGCACTTTTCTAGAGTTGTCTCCCTGTGAGTGTAGTAAAAATTAAACTAGAATGAGCAGGAGAATTTAGAATACGATAGATTCAAAAAAATGCCTCAAGTTCTAATTTTATATTATCTAACACTTTGAAATGTTCACACAGACATAGCAGCCAAAAGAGAAATCATTCCCTCTTGGGGGAGAGGGGGACATTTGTTGGGGGGGGGGTTGCTATATCTTGCGGGGGGGGGGGGGGTTATATATCTGACAGTAATTTTCACTTGATGGCAGATAATTGGAAAAGACTGTCACAAAACATTAAATGTACAAGTTCAGTCAGGACTGGAAATTCCTTGAAATATTTTATGGTCGCCAGGGCAAGTGTATGTAACAGTGGGAACCTTGCCAATATGAGGCAATTAAATAAAGCATTCAAGACTTTAAAGTATTTCATTGACATATAATCTTTATACACTGCCCAGTGTCCTTGATATACTTACAAGGACAGTATTGGAGAACAGGAAGAGAAAAAACTCTCAAAATCAGGTAATTTCATGCCATCATGGCTGCCCAACATCACTCACAGGTGATGTCAAGTGATGGCCCTGAAATCTGGGGTAACAATTTAATTCAACAGAAATGTAGCGGTCATGATTGGTCAGGATTATATCGGTTAACCATGTGACATGCCAACGAGACTCTGAATTCTGTAACAGTCCAGTCAAGAAACTTGGTCTCATTCAGTATGGCTACTTGTAGATCTCCATAGAACATGGTCTCTGAATTGGGAGGCCAATAATGGTCACACTTCTCCTGTAAATACCAAACATAAAGAAACAATGTAAATATAGAAATATTTTCATAGATTTGTATATATATATATATTGGCCTAACATACAATCCTGAAACGTATCACCCCCATCAGAGGATATGGTAGATACCATGATGATTTAAACCATCATGTCTGTATATATGAAGAGAGGCCGTCTCATTATGATTTGCAGGGGGTTTATAAGAAATGGCAGGTGCTTATATACAGGCTTGAACATACAGAGTACACCCATGTATCTGGTAATCCCTCTAATAACTCAATCACAGGAAGTGAAATTTCTCACCATAGAATCAGGGGGTGATCAAATTTATAGAACAGGAAGTTGATCAAATGGTCCAAAACATCATTGCCGATAATCCATTATGTCTTCGTTATTTTAATGATTATAGAGGGTGCTCAAATTTATTAGAAAGACCCATTTAATTCTGTCCACAATACTGGGAATGATTAAATTTTAATAGAGCGATTGAATTTTTGGATGATTTACACTTGCCCCTCATTATAAAATGTTTCATTGTAAAGCAGGGTTCAGTATGTCCCCGAGTATGTAGGTGTAATATGTACCGGTTATTATTTAGAAACTTTTCCTTTATCGAACTCAATTTTTGAAATTAAATAAAGTTCGAAGGCAAGGGAAATGTCGAATTTACGGTCGATTTTATATCCTTCGATGAATAAATTTTCAAATAGAGATGGCACGGACGAATTTTATGGATAATCAAGTAGTTACAAATCGACAGGCATGGTGGTATGCATATGTGAGTTAGCTATTGTGACCGCCGACTTCGATTCACTCAAGACGGGTTTCTTGAAAATTAACAACAACAACAAGATGATTTTGCTCAAGAATTTGTCATTACAGTCCAACATTTTTATTTGGTAACTCGACTTATCTCTTGAAAAACTCAATTTTTATTCAGTATAACTCAATTTGGGGCGCATCTTCCCCTCGATTAAACAAGAATTGCAGGCAAGCACCTAAAAGGTGCGCGGACCCCTCAGCCTGTTTTCTTTAGTCAAGTAGGATCAGGGCTGCATCTAGAGCCAATTTAGTTTCGGAAAACATATGGGCGCCCAAAACTCAAATGAAACAAAAAACGAAAGTGTTGTTGTTGTTCAATTTGAAAGGATTTCTGAAGGAAATACTCCTAGAAAAAGCTTCTGGGAGCCTCAATATCGATCCGATTGCATAGCTGGGTATTGAATTTCATGTTAATAAACCTCTGTTTTGTGATTGATCACATGCTCTTTGCGCCGAAATTCACTTAAAAAAATTGGACCCTCAATAATGAATTACGAAAAGGAACTGGGAGTTTGGGATCGGAACCTGCAAAAAATCCCTGGATACCGTATATAACAGACTTCGGTTTCACGTGAGTGGTGTGCTGGGATTACAGCATGCAAGAAAGTGTAGCTTTATCAGTGGCAATTTATGCATTGCACAAGTGTGATAACAAGTAAACACACTAATTGACACAGGCCCACCCTTATCATTATTTGGGGGGGGGGGCATAAGCTCCAGGTATGCAAACTGGTTCAAAATTGCCCAGAGTCAGGCTAAAAATGGGCTCTCCTAATCACTCGTTTTAAATAATTTCCAAGGTACAGTAACATGTTTGGTGACAAAAATTGAAGCATTATGTTGTACCAGTTAAATGTGTGGACACAAATATGGTTCATGCAAAAGTTTTAGGATAAATCATATGATGTAGAATAGAATGATTTAATAGCAAAATTAAAGAAAAATGTTGTCCTTCATTCAATGATAATCTTGAATGGACCCGGCTTTCTTGTATCAGGGAACCATCAAAATTCACAATGAAACATGCAACCAAGGGTTCCCGATGGGCATAGATAACAGTGCACAAAAGCTAACCCATCAATAAATAATTAAAAAAAATAAAAATCATGAAATCATCATAGCCATCCGAAAATCTAATCATTTCATCAGTCAACATTCAGGAAGCTCTCACCAAAGTGTTATCAGGCCCGACTTGATAGATCTGCAGATATTCAGCGGACAAGAACATGTTGATGGGCATAGATAACAGTGCAAAATCTGAGCCATCAATAAATAATATAAAAAATCATGAAATCATCATAGCCATCTGTAAATCTAATCATTTCATCAGTCAACATTCAGGAAGCTCTCACCGAAGTTTGGTCAGGCCCGACTTCATAGATCTGCAGATATTCAGCGGACAAGAAAATGTTGACGGACGGACGGACGGACGGACGCTAGGACGGACGGACGTACATGGCAACGACAAGACCCCACAGTCCTATGGGCTGAGGGGTAAAAACTCAATTTTTTGGGTCAAAACTCAACTTCAAAATTTTTCAAAACCTCAATTTGCAATAGTTTTTCATCGGGGTTACCCCGATGAAAAAGTGTCTAACAAAAACCCCTGATGTAGGCTGTAATTACGAAGACTCGCTTTTATGCCACTCACATGTAGCGTGGTCAATATGTTGTCTTCTAACTTCAGCATTATAATGAGGGCCAAGTGTACTTCAAACCATATCAGACAGCATATACATGTAGTACACTAGAGGATATTCGTGTATAAATCACACTGGAAGTTATTCAACTTTGCGAATTTTTCTCCAAAACTTTTTCATGTAAAATGTTACCTGCTCAGGCTCAGGCCACACCAATTTAATTTTTTGTTTCAGTGGCGAATTATATTTTTTACAAGATTGGAGGTGATAATATTTTAATATTATGGACAGAGTCCGACGAGCGGAAGCTCATCTACCCACAGAAGGCAAGAGGCGAAATTCATATGTCCAGTTTTATTTTCGCTTCCAATCTTGAAAAAAACAAATCCATCCGTCAAACAAAGAATAACATTGCCATGGCCTCAGTGCTATTTTAAATTGTTCGTGAGATGAGCTAATTGCTGATCAAAGTTGACCTAGTACGTGCTAGGTTAGGTACTATTCTCTCACTTACACTGCCCTTCTCCATACAGCGAGTTAGCATCACTATATTACAGGCGTTCTGTTCCCATAGTAACCTCCAGAAGTCATCTCGTGTTGAGGGTAATGGCCCTTGTGTCACTATATACTCCCTTCTCGCGCTGAAACCCTGGGAAACACAGAATGTGGAAAACATATGTTATGAGATATTTGAAATCAAATATTCTTCAAATAGTTTGTCCACATGACACTGAAATATATTAACTCGGAGCAAAACATGAAAAGAAATCTGACAAGCAAGTTGACAGAGAATGTAACGTAACCATTTCTGCAGATTTATTTTCACATTGCAGGAATTGTTCAACTATACATGTAGACGAATTGTTCAGGGAAAATTTTGAAATATATTGATCTGTATCAACATCCCCCATTATATGAATAGTCGCTTCTACTGAATAATTGCTCCAAAATATGCCAGATAATGATAATATAACAGTTTCAGAACATGGTTGCAATCAACGTGGTGTTATAGCTAAATTCAGACTGAGTATATAGGATTGTCAAATGACAACATGACCATGCCCGGAGATCTCTATTACATGTTTATCAAAGAGAATAACCATGCTCCAATGATACTGTTTCAGAACGTAAGAGTCTCCAATTTCAAAGTGGATATCAATCCATTAAATCACAATTCGAAAATACCTCCAGTCTGTCTCAATATTATAGCATTGTACCGAAAGTGGTGTTGAATTCACCAAAAAGACCGTCGAACACCTGCAGAGCTGTGATCTTGCCGGGGGTAACTATAATGATCATGCGTGTAATTTATACTTCCCCGCAGTTTGCTACAATGTTCGCATTGACCAGCTGGGAAATGACGCCTCATTCAAACATTGTTTTGATCAATGTGAAAAAAATATTAAAATATTACAGCTAATTTAATAGAATTTCGTAATAAATTTCCGAATTCCGAATCAAAATAAAGATCTCGGAAGTTGGTTTCAAATTTCCGAGATAACCACCAGTCGTATCAACTGATGTTTATCTAGGAAATTTGAAACCTTTTCCTCAGTCTTTATTTCTTAAATCTTGCAATATACAAATGTAAAGTCTTCAGATAGGGTGCCAAAGCTGAACATCTCCTTACCGGCATATAATTAGAATTGATATAATCTGACCCCTCCTTAGCATCTGTGGGTAGTAGTTTAACCCGTGAATGATCATAGGGTAAGATGTTAGTGAACCGATTCTTTGCTCTGTTTTGAGGCAACTCTGCAGCATTACAAGACTGTTCACGTCCTACTTCTCGTAACTCCTGAAAATATGTAATTCAGAAATTATCAATATCAACATGAGACTAAGAATTCACTGAATATGAATAATATAACAGTGTTTATAGTAGGCTGACTGAGGATATTATACCGTACCCCAAAGGACAGAAAATCAAACAGTACAGATCTCCATCATACTCCAGATTCTTCTACCATATACAAGTTAGACAGAAACAGATATCTGTCCTATGTGGTCAAAAGTAGATATAAGGCCTATGTAGTCAAATGTAGATATAAGGTCTATGTGGTCAAAAGTAGATATAAGGCCTATGTGGTCAAAAGTAGATATAAGGCCTATGTGGTCAAAAGTAGATATAAGGCCTATGTGGTCAAAAGTAGAATCTGTGTGTCCGACTATAGTACAAGTGGGTGAGTGGACAGCATTTAATGTCACTTTCAACAACTGTTCGATCATATCACGGCAGTATGCGTACATGTGACAGAGCAGTCATGATGCCTATATATAGTGCTGCCTCACTGAAGCATAGGCCCATCAGCAGATATGATACTTCATCCAGTCACATTATCCTGACCCCAGGCTCCTTGATCTATCCTCTTAAAGCTGAGCACCAAGCGATGAAGCAACAAGTTCCATTTTTTTACTAATTTTTGTACTAATTATTATTAATGGACAGTATCGGCAAAAATGGTTACTAGGTATAGCTTCTGCATGAACTGAAGGTTAGGCAATCTGCTCAGGCCTGCTGTCTGGAACTAGTCTAATTACCTCAAACTCATCAGCGAATCTGTAGTCAGAATCACCAGACATTGATCGAAAATGTTCTGGGAAATCCACCAACTTTACAATGTGACTGTAAATATAAATAATAATTGAGGATAATGGATAATCAGAGCAATTCATTTTTGAAGTATATGTTTATGCATTTTATATGTCATAATACATGTACCTATATATTTGTTCTATATTTGTACTCTATATGTATATAGGTCACACTATGAGAGCAGGCTAGGCCTGAATGGACTAATCTTATTCAAATATTGGTAAACATTTTTGTTTTTGTGTTATACCTCTAGATCATCAATGTGTGTGGTGTCTGGTATCATTCTGAGTTCCATCAATCAATTAAATAGATTTCACTTTGAATAAAAGAACATCAATTTATCTTTCATTGTCGTCAAAATGCATCATGAAATAACACATGTCTGAAGACTGGGAAATGGACAGTTGCCATCCAGAGTCAATTTAATGAAAACAATAGCTAGCCCCATAAAATATGTAAAAAGTATATAGTTTCACTAACATCGAATTTTGAAATATAAGCTGAGCAGCGACCAAATCCCCCATCACTAGGCAGCCTGTCTGAAAGCACATGTTGCCTTCATCAGTAAATTTCGACAAGTGTTGTGATCTTTACAAATGGACCACAAATTATCACTGCTATTCACCTCTCCTACGTGAAATCTTGAATGAACTTTGACCTAGAGGCCAACATAATGTAACATTGTGCCAAAGCTAGCTCTCTTTGTGACAGATATTCTGTTCACAAAGCTATTCACATTTTAACCTTTGTAACCCATGACAACAAGTTGAGCTCAGTCACGAGTGAACTTGACCTAGAGCCCTTCATAAGGCAGCGCTGTTCCAAGGATAGTCTCCAGCTCTCTCCGTGACTGAGATACCAAGTAGTGTATTCACAAAGCTATTAACATTTTGAACTCTTGTGACCCTTGAAAATAGGTCGATGTCATTCACTGGTGAATTTGACCTAGAGGCGCTCATAAGATCGCAATGTACCAAAGACCAAGATACTAGCTCAATTTACTCTTGATATATTGTGTTCACAAATAACTCAGCGGTATTCATATTTTGACATGTGATCTTTTTAAATACGCCAAGGTCAGTCCTGAGTGAGCTTGACCTTGAGGTCATCATAAGGCAACATTGTTCCAAAGATAAAGGCTCTTTTCCTCTATGTTACTGAGATATTGCATTAACAACTTTTAGGTTGGATGGATGAAGGAACCGTCTGAGCATTTCCATAGTCCCCTCCCACTTAAAATGTGACAGGGGACAATTAAGAGGAAGGTCTTTTTCAATATTTAGTTCTGGAGAAAGATTGAACAGGGTTTGGAGTCAAACAATATAGATTTATTTTAGAGCAGCGCATATGAATAGGCATAAATATAGCTTTAATGAATTTGCAATATGTAATAGGCCTACAATGAAAATGGGCATGCATCATGCATGTAGCTGCTATTTAGGAGATAACCATCGCATACAGGCATGTTTTTTCAAACAATACTAAACTACATTTGTTTGAATACCAATATCCCCCCCCCCCCCTTCAACACCCAAGACTGCCATCTCCTTTCCATACATTTGCGATCAATTCATGGTAATTGTCAAATATTTATCTGCAAGGGTCAAAGGTTGAATCAGATCATCAACTCATTGGTGAAAACATCCTACACAATTCCTGATCCATAACAGGCCGTTTAGACTGTAATTTCTTATCCATAACTGAAACCGTTTAGACTGTAACTTCTTATCCATAACTGAAACCGTTTAGTCTGTAATTGATGATCCATAACTTAGACCGTTTAGACTGTAATTTCTTATCCCTAACTGAAACTGTTCAGAATGTAATTTCTTATGCATAACTGAAACCGTTTAGAATGTAATTTCGGATACATAACAGAAACCGTTTAGACTGTAATTTCTGATCCATAACTGAAACCGTTTAGAATGTAATTTCTGATCCATAACTGAAACCATTTAGACTGTAATTTCTGATCCATACCTTAAACCACTTAGACTTGTAATTTCTGATCCATAACTGAAACCGTTTAGTCTGTAATTTCTGATCCATAACTTAGACCGTTTAGACTGTAATGTTTTATCCCTAACTGAAACTGTTCAGAATGTAATTTCTTATGCATAACTCAAACCGTTTAGAATGTAATTTCGGATACATAACAGAAACCGTTTAGACTGTAATTTCTGATCCATAACTGAAACCGTTTAGAATGTAATTTCGGATACATAACAGAAACCGTTTAGACTGTAATTTCTGATCCATAACTGAACTCGTTTAGAATGTAATTTCTGATCCATAACTGAAACCATTTAGACTGTAATTTCTGATCCATACCTTAAACCACTTAGACTTGTAATTTCTGATCCATAACTGAAACCGTTTAGTCTGTAATTTCTGATCCATAACTTAGACCGTTTAGACTGTAATGTTTTATCCCTAACTGAAACTGTTCAGAATGTAATTTCTTATGCATAACTCAAACCGTTTAGAATGTAATTTCGGATACATAACAGAAACCGTTTAGACTGTAATTTCTGATCCATAACTGAAACCGTTTAGAATGTAATTTCGGATACATAACAGAAACCGTTTAGACTGTAATTTCTGATCCATAACTGAACTCGTTTAGAATGTAATTTCTGATCCATAACTGAAACCATTTAGACTGTAATTTCTGATCCATACCTTAAACCACTTAGACTTGTAATTTCTGATCCATAACTTAAAGGTTTAGACTGTATGAGATATGAGATAATCTCAGCTGGTGGAAATGGGAAAATATTGACAAAGTCCATCTCATCTCTGGGGGAATGAGAAAATATTGACAAAGTCCATACTACTGGTAATCAGATAAAACATCAATCTATAAACACAAAAAGTTTGTCAGATTGCTGACTCATTGGTAAGAAAATCATTCAGGTTGTAGTCAGCTCGTGAGACGAGGGCAGACAGATGGATGAATGGGCAGGAAGAAGCGAAATGCCTCTTCTGCTCCATAGAGGGGGAATAATAAGGGAGGGTGAAAAAAAAGCTGGTCGGTGGAATGTGATGGGTAAACATTTTGTGATGGGCTTCATACCTAACTCTGGTACGTCTGGATGAACTTCTCTTAACAGGAATGTCTTCGTGCATCTCATGGTCATCTTTCTTGTACATACTCGGACGACGCTTCCTGATACGGTACACGACCACCAACACCACTACCAGTGCCAGCACAATCACCGCGTCAACGATTCCACCAATCAGAGGTCCAGAATTTTCTTCCTCCGGTTTGGCGGCTGAATGTGCAATTAGATTTCAGTTATTTCTGAACAACAGATACGATTTCTGGTCTGTTATCAGCAGTATATCCAGCAGAAGCAAGAAAAACTATAAGGTTATCATGGCAAAACAAAGAAATACAAATCTGTACAGATAGGTGAATATTACCAACACTCAAACATGTACGACAAGGTGAATCAGTATCAATCTATGATCACACATATACTATTGTCTATTGTTCGGTTAAATCTGGCCATAGCAATGTCTATATACTGAATGCCGAAGAGAAATGACAGCTGGCATTAATTGGTGTGTCAGATATGTACAATCATATATCTTACCAAAGCTATTGAATAAGGGACTGCCATGTACATGCTAACATTGCCTCTAAGTCGTGCACATAGGAAGAGTCTAAAATAAGCTAGTTTAGGTGTTTATATATAACACAGGTGAAAAGGTTGGCAGAAAACTGATACAGAACCAAGTAGATGAGAAACATTTTGGTACACTGCCAAAAACACCTACAACTTAGACAAAACAGATGTCGCTGAATGTTTTTTGGCTTTAATAGAGGTGGCTGTTTGTGAGGTGACATCAAATCTGTACAGTCAGCTGAGTGGTTATCGTTAGAAGAAGAAGGAGAAATATACTGCTGTGAGAGGTTGTAATTCAAACTTACTTAATAAAAGCAGAGCAGATATCATACATTTACAGCTCATGCTATTTCCATAAGAGTTTTCTCCCTTCAATGACTGACTTTGAATTACCCTCAGCATTGTTCAGCTGCTGGTTACCAACATTTTGGCAAATTTCAAAATCATGTGTCTGTTGTAAGAGCAGAAGTGAATGGCAATTATTTATATCTAATTATGGGTAGTACGGAGGGAATGTTACTGCATTTTTCCTTCATCAATTAAATACACTTTAAAACCATTGTGTATAATTGGCTTCGTATTATTTACTTTGATGGACATGTACACGGAGTCCTTTCTACTACGTCTGTTCACGAATTTCAAACATATAGCAAAGTTTGACAGTCGCAAGACCCAATGGATGCCTTGCTGCTTTTGAGGTAACAGACCCCTGTAAGTTGCTCGGATAGTCTTTTTTTTTATTGCTGAGTGGTCAGTCATTTTAATTCCAACTAGCGAAAAATTGTTCCCCATAGTTATTGAAAAAATTGGATTGCATCCACCATAACTGGTGCTGCTGCTGCAAGGAACGGGGACCTCTATGGTCAATTTTGTTTGGTCGATGATATCACATATCATTGATTAAGAGTGCGATTTTGAAAATGGAGATCTGTCTGATGAACCATACATCGCACAAGTCAATGCAGCTTCAATAGTTCTCGACTCATTGTCCAGACTAGATCCAACTACTGACGAGAGATCCTGAAGGATCTTGGCGCCCACCATTGTCCGATAATTGTAAGCTAATGACTAGAGGATCTTTTTGTCCATTGTTACTAAGAACAAACGATTGATTTGTAATTTTGTTTACAGAATTTCGAATCTGAGCGAAAACGATCGAAAAAGGGACCCTGAAAAACACCAAGATATAATCTAAGTAACAGGAATTTTAAGATTTCTAGAAACTGTGCTTATGTCGGTTGTTATAATACAAGAGAAATGAGCAAAGTTAATCTGAAAATGAACGTACATGTACGGAGGATCCTTCGTCTTCGTTTTGTAGTATTTTTTTTTATTTATTTTTTTGCACGTCATTGGGTACTGGAAGAGAAGACCAGTCTCTTTGACACTTTGGCATGAGCTATGAAACATACTTAAGATTTTATAATTAGGAACGAATGCTAATTCTGTTCTGTTTACTGGGCTGGTTTGATATATCTCTTTTAAGATACCATGCTCGAAAATAGTAAGATGGTACAATACTTAATACTGAAGGGATCCGGTCCTCGCCGTAATGTTGAAACTTCGAAAGTGCCTGAATCCCGAATATTTCCCTTGGATCGAAACATGCAGTAGTCTACAGTTGTCGAGTTGTGACGTTACGTCACACGAGTGACGTCCCTTCATGTAGCCGACCCGTTGGCAGAAGAAAGGATGGGGCAGTTCACTTGCTACTGCATGGACTAAAGAAAACTGATTTAAAATTTGAAGAAATACATTGTAATTCCGAATTATTTGAACTCTTTAATATGGAAGGTGAAGGCATGGATATTCTCTATAGTCAATATATAGAATATGCCCCACCGTTTGATCCGACGACTCTTGTGATGCAACGTCACAACTCGAGAATATCGTATTAATTTGAAGCGTAACTTGAATTTTCGAATCGGACCAGAAAAGGTATCTTGCATGTGGGACCTGTGTACCAAATTTCAGAAGATCCATGAAATATTTTCTGAGAATTCACGATAACAATGTTTCGAGGGGGAATTCAAGATGGCCGCCTTGCGGCCATATTGGATTTTTGATTCGGAATAAAAAGGGTATCTTGCACAACTAGACCCTAAGGGGAACCTGTGTACCAAACTTGAGAAGATCCATGCAGTACTTCCTGAGAAATGACGATTATAAAGTTGCATGGGGAAATCCGAGATGGCCGCCTGTTGGCCATATTGGATTTTCGAATCGGGTCAGAAAAGGTATCGTGCACAACTAGACGACAAGGAGAACCTGTGTACCAAATTTAACAAAGATCCATGCAGTAGTTCCTGAGAAATCACAATAACAAAATTTCATGGGGAAATCCAAGATAGCCGCCTGATGGACATATTGGATTTAGGAATCGGACCAGAGAAGGTATTTTGCACAACTGGAACACAAGGGGAATCTGTGTATCAAATATGATAAAGATCCAGGCAGTACTTCCAGAGAAATTACGATAACACAATTTCATAGGGAAGTCATAAGTTGGCCGCCTGGTGACCATATTGGATTTTCGATATGGCTGACAGAAAAAGGCATCTTGCATATCGAGACCCTAAGGGGAACCTGTGTGCCAAATTTGAAAAAAGATCCATGCAGTAGTTCCTGAGAAATCATGATAAAGTTTTCATGGGGAAATCCAAGATGGCTGCCTGGTGGCCATACTGGACTTTCAAATCGGAACAGGAAAGGTATCTTGCACAACCAGACCCCAAGGGGAACCTGTGTACCAAATTTGAGAAAGATCCATGCAGTACTTCCTGAGAAATGACGATAAAGTTTCATGGGGAAATCCAATATGGCTGCCTGGTGGCCATATTGGATATTCGAATCGGACCAAAAAAGGTATCTTGCACAACTAGACCCCAAGGGAAACCTGTGTACCAATTTGAGAAAGACCCATGCAGTACTTCATGAGAAATCGCGATAACAAGGTTTCATGGGAAAATTCAAGATGGCTGCCTTGTGGCCATATTGGATTTTCCAATCGGACCGAAAAGGGTATCTTGCACAACTAAATTTGAGAAAGATCCATGCAGTACTTCCTGAGAAATGACGATAACAAAATATCATGCGAAAATCCAAGATGACTGCCTGGTGGCCATATTGGATTTTCCAATCGGACCAGAAAAGGTATCTTGCACATCTAGACCCCAAAGGGAACCTGTGTACCAAATTTGAGAAAGATACATGCAGTACTCCCTGAGAAATCATGATAACAATGTTTCATGGGGAAATCAAAGATGGCTGCCTGTTGGCCATATTGCATTTTCGAGTCGAAGCAGAAAAGGTATCTTGCACAACTAGACCCCAAAAGGGAACCGGTGTACCAAATTTGATAAAGATCCATTCAGTAGTTCCTGAGAAATCGCGATATGGTTTCATGGGGAAATCCAAGATGGCTGCCTTGTGGTCATATTGGATTTTCGTTTCGGACCGAAAAAGGTACCTTGCCCAACTAGATTCTTAGGGGAACCTGTGTATCAAATGTGAGAAAGATCAATGCAGTAGTTCCTGAGAAATCGTGATAAAGTTTCATGGAGAAATCCAAGATGGCCACCTGGTGGCCATACTGGATTTTCGAATCTAAAAACAAAAGGTATCTTGCACAACTAGACCCCAAGGGGAACTTGAGTACCAAATTTAAGAAAGATCCATGCAGTACTTCCTGAGAAATGACGATAACAAAGTATCATGGGAAAATCCAAGATGACTGCGTGGTGGCCATATTGGATTTTCCAATCGGACCAGAAAAGGTCTCTTGCACAACTAGACCCCAAGGGGAACCTGTGTACCAAATTTGAGAAAGATCCATGCAGTACTTCCTGAGAAATGACGATAAAGTTTCATGGGAAAATCCAATATGGCTGCCTGGTGGCCATATTGGATTTTCGAATCGGACCAAAAAAGGTATCTTGCACAACTAGACCCCAAGGGAAACCTGTGTACCAAATTTGAGAAAGACCCATGCAGTACTTCCTGAGAAATCGAGATAACAAGGTTTCATGGGAAAATTCAAGATGGCTGCCTTGTGGCCATATTGGATTTTCCAATCGGACCGAAAAGGGTATCTTGCACAACTAAATTTGAGAAAGATCCATGCAGTACTTCCTGAGAAATGACGATAACAAAATATCATGGGAAAATCCAAGATGACTGCCTGGTGGCCATATTGGATTTTCCAATCGGACCAGAAAAGGTATCTTGCACATCTAAACCCCAAGGGGAACCTGTGTACCAAATTTGAGAAAGATACATGCAGTACTCCCTGAGAAATCATGATAACAATGTTTCATGGGGAAATCAAACATGGCTGCCTGTTGGCCATATTGGATTTTCGAATCGAAGCAGAAAAGGTATCTTGCACAACTAGACCCCAAAAGGGAACCGGTGTACCAAATTTGATAAAGATCCATGCAGTAGTTCCTGAGAAATCGCGATATGGTTTCATGGGGAAATCCAAGATGGCTGCCTTGTGGTCATATTGGATTTTCGTTTCGGACCGAAAAAGGTACCTTGCACAACTAGACTCTTAGGGGAACCTGTGTATCAAATTTGAGAAAGATCAATGCAGTAGTTCCTGAGAAATCGTGATAAAGTTTCATGGGGAAATCCAAGATGGCCACCTGGTGGCCATACTGGATTTTCGAATCAAAAAACAAAAGGTATCTTGCACAACTAGACCCAAGGGGATCTTGAGTACCAAATTTAAGAAAGATCCATGCAGTACTTCCAGAGAAATGACGATAACAAAGTATCATGGGAAAATCCAAGATGACTGCCTGGTGGCCATATTGGATTTTCCAATCGGACCAGAAAAGGTATCTTGCACAACTAGACCCCAAGGGGAACCTGTGTACCAAATTTGAGAAAGATACATGCAGTACTCCCTGAGAAATCATGATAACAATGCTTCATGGGGAAATCAAAAGATGGCTGACTGGTGGCCATATTGGATTTTCGAATCGAAGCAGAAAAGGTATCTTGCACAACTAGACCCCAAAAGGGAACCGGTGTACCAAATTTGAGAAAGATTCATGCAGTAGTTCCTGAGAAATCGCGATATGGTTTCATGGGGAAATCCAAGATGGCTGCCTTGTGGCCATATTGGATTTTCGTTTCGGACCGAAAAAGGTACCTCTCACAACTAGACTTTTAGGGGAACCTGTGTATCAAATTTGAGAAAGATCAATGCAGTAGTTCCTGAGAAATCGTGATAAAGTTTCATGGGGAAATCCAAGATGGCCACCTGGTGGCCATACTGGATTTTCGAATCAAAAAACAAAAGGTATCTTGCACAACTAGACCCCAAAGGGAACTTGAGTACCAAATTTAAGAAAGATCCATGCAGTACTTCCTGAGAAATGACGATAAAGCATCATGGGAAAATCCAAGATGACTGCCTGGTGGCCATATTGGATTTTCCAATCGGACCAGAAAAGGTATCTTGCACAACTAGACCCCAAGGGGAACCTGTGTACCAAATTTGAGAAAGATACATGCAGTACTCCCTGAGAAATCATGATAACAATGTTTCATGGGGAAATCAAAAGATGGCTGACTGGTGGCCATATTGGATTTTCGAATCGAAGCAGAAAAGGTATCTTGCATAACTAGACCCCAAAAGGGAACCGGTGTACCAAATTTGAGAAAGATTCATGCAGTAGTTCCTGAGAAATCGCGATATGGTTTCATGGGGAAATCCAAGATGGCTGCCTTGTGGCCATATTGGATTTTCGTTTCGGACCGAAAAAGGTACCTTGCACAACTAGACTCTTAGGGGAACCTGTGTATCAAATTTGAGAAAGATCAATGCAGTAGTTCCTGAGAAATCGTGATAAAGTTTCATGGGGAAATCCAAGATTGCCACCTGGTGGCCATACTGGATTTTCGAATCAAAAAACAAAAGGTATCTTGCACAACTAGACCCCAAGGGGAACTTGAGTACCAAATTTAAGAAAGATCCATGCAGTACTTCCTGAGAAAACATGATAACCAAGTTTCATAGGAAAATTCAAGATGGTCGCCTGCTGGCCATATTGGATTTTTGAATCAGAGCCAAAAAGGTATCTTGCACAACTAGACCTCAAGGGGAACATGTGTACCATATTTGAGATAGATCCATGCAGTAGTTCCTGAGAAATCGCGATAACAATGTTTCATCTAGAAATCCAAGATGGCCACCTGGTGGCCATATTGGGTTTTTGAATCAGACCACAAAAGGTATCTTGCACAATTATACATCAAGGGGAACCTGTGTACCAAATTTGAGAAAGATCCATGCAGTAGTTCCTGAGAAATCGCGATAACAATTTTTCATCTGGAAATCCAAGATGGCTACCTGGTGGCCATATTGGGTTTTTGAATCAGACCACAAAAGGTATCTTGCACAAGATGCAGTAGTTCCTGAGAAATCGCGATCAAGTTTCATGGGGAAATCGGCCATATTGGATTTTCGAATCAAATAAAAAAAAGGTATCTTGCACAACTAGACCCCAAGGGGAGCCTGTGTACCAAATTTCAGAAAGATCCATGCTGTACTTCCTGAGAAATCATGATAACGAAATTTCATATGGAAATCCAAGATGGTCGCCTGGTGGCGCATATTGGATTTTTGAATCAGATCACAAAAGGTGTCTTGCACAGCTAGACTCTTAGGGGAACCTGTGTACCAAATTTGAGAAAGATCCATGCAGCACTTCCTCAGAAATCATCGTCATTAAAAGCGGCTTTTAAATAAAACAAATAATTTATGAAGATCGTGTTCAATCAAGTTTGGAACATCGTTTCTTATAAGGGAACTTACATTTGAAACTTGGACCCTGTAGAGGAATTTAGTATGAAAATTCCCTTTTAAAATATAATTTCCTTGTGAGGTATCTCGGAAATACTTCACAATGACAAAAACTTCCATGTTAAAGTATCTCGTAAGGATTCACACACTCAAGCACACACACAACCGAATCTCTCACCTGATACATACACATTCCGTTTGTGATTTGCTACTGGTGATTTATTATCCGTGTAACACATACCCAGTACCGAGATCAACTAACAAGTATGTCAATGCATTGCAAAAACAGTGTACAATCCGTACTACTTTAAACATTAAACTTGATCTCCAAGTAAAATTTAAGTTACTTTACCTGTGTGTGAAAGTGAAATATTGTCGATGTTATTCACACCTGATTTCCGAGAATTCGTTGGAGCAGTTATGAGAAATCACGTGATCAATATCAAGCATTAGCAACTGTATTGTTCGTTCGACCATGTATCACTATAGATCGTTCAAATATGGATTGTCAAGAAACATCTGTTACCGGTATATCGTAATATAGATAACAGTGTATCCCAGTTTATTCCAAATCTTCATAATAGATATGAATACCATGCTCTTTCTAAACTCAGACTGAAGGCTAATTCAGCGCCATAATTTTTCCGAAATTCTGTCTTATTTATATCTTCTGGGAAACGAAACATCTTCTCTACGCACAGTTCACCATTGAACTTCGATGTGAGACATGATTGTGTAAAAGTCCAAGAGTATAGCTTAATTTTTTATTCAAATATTGTGTTAAAAGGAGAACCCAAAATGGAAAATTAAAAATGTCTTCCATGAAAATATTTCCAGTGGCTCCTGATATATTGTAATTTTTGGGTCGGTACAAATCTGGTATACAAATGAGCTCTGAAGATGTGACGTAGTGAACTAAATATAAGTAGATAGACAAGTAATGGTGTAATTTCTTTTCTAAGATGCATTTTGTATTTCATTAATAATGTGTTAATAGGAAGTTTAAAAAATATGTTCATTATAACAACCGATAACCAGGCGCTTAATTTCAGGATCTTAAACTTTCAAAAATTTCGAAATAAAGCCTTAACGGGGTTGCTATAGTAACCATATCTCTAAAAAAGATAGGATTTTATTTTAAAAAACAAAGTTATATAGCTTGAATAACGATATAAATCAATATAATACATTTAAAAGAGACTAGACTTATAGGCCTGTGAATATTCCAGCGAAAAGTGAGCTCATTTTCCCTTGGTGACATCACACAATCTCATTTGCACAAATTCCCGGAAAATCAAATTTATACTTCATATTTACATGCGGTCAACCCCATCTTCCACATTATTGTGAGAGATTTCGTCTTCTAAACGTGACCCCAGACCGCTTGAGTTCCCATGTAACAGGTTATAATGCTGCTGCCCACAGTTTATTCGTCATGCCGTTTGAATATAGGTCAACATCAGTCTAGTGTGACCTAACATTCTCACACAGATCTTGTCTACATGTCAATCCGCCATTGAGATATTGTGTTCACAAGCAAATATGCCTGCTATTCACATGTTTAACACTGTGACCTTTTAAAAATTGACCAAGGTCGGATCGGTACGAACTTGACCTGGAGGCATTCCTTGGGCAACGTTGTGCCAAAGATCCACTTCTAGCTCCATCTGTAATTAACCCTATCTGGTCTGGGCTTTTTGGGACCTGTCCTGTCCTGGGGGGGGGGGAGCGAAATGGCCCCCCTAATTATTTTTCTTACCACTTGAGCTAGGGGATTGAAACTTACCACACTATACCCTTGGGTCAAGCTCTACCAGAAAATGTGAAAAAATCCAAGATGGCCGCTTTGATGAGGTCACAGTGACGTCATCTTCAAAAACAGCATTTTTTGGTAGATTTTTCGGTCGGATTTTTCGAATTTTTTATTTATCCAATTTCTCCACAAAAACTGCATGATAAATTAGTAAAAAATAATGTGATGTGAAATAAAATATTTTTTGTCCACTTTTCATCGCGAAAAAGCAGAAATTTTGAGGAAATATGACAAAAACTTCATTTTTCTGGTACCCCACGTGGCCGCCATTTTGAATTTAACCATGATCTTCTGCTCGGGGGTTATGCAAATAGGCTCACAAGGACCCCAATATGATAAACTATAAAGTCAAGGAGTTTCAGCTCTCCATTTTTCGTCATTCCGGAGATAGCGCAGAAAGTTTAGTAGGGGAGCCATTTCGACCCCCCCCCCCCACCAAACTTTCTGCGCTACCTCCGGAACGGCGAAAAATGGAGAGCTGAAACTCCGGGACTTTATAGTTTATCATATTGGGGTCATTTTGAGCCCATATGCATAACCCTCCGAACAGAGAATTATGAGTAAATTCAAGATGGCGGCCACGTGGGGTACCAGAAAAGTGATGTTTTTGTCATATTTCTTCAAAATTTCTGTTTTTTCGCGACGAAAAGTGAGCAAAAACTATTTTATTTCACATCACATTAATATGTGCTAATTTATCTTGCAGTTTTTGCGGAGAAATTGCATAAATAAAATATTCGGAAAATCCGACCGAAAAATCGACCAAAATATGCCATCTTTGAAAATGACGTCACTGTGACGTCATTCAATCGGCCATCTTGGATTTTTTAACATTTTCTGGTAGAGCTTGACCCAAGGGTATAGTGTGGTAAGTTTCAGCACCCTAGCTCAAGGGGTAAGAACAATAATTAGGTGGGGCCATTTCGCCCCCCCCCCCAGGCCTGGACAGACCCCAAAAAGCCCAGCCCAGGTAGGGCTAAGGCGTTTACTACATCACACGTCCATGATGCTCATGTATTAACATCAGATGAGTTGTTTGAGCTGATCTGTCAGCACATCTCCTAAGCTAGCATATCTAATTCCTTTCAAGCCGGTGCTAGGGGCTGTGTGGATACTTCATATTCTCCACATGCACAACTGCAATTAAAGCGCGGCTGAGATACTAAGGTTACGTCCGCTAATCCATTGTGTTCTCGGGTCTGAATGTTAGGTGTCGACGAATACTTTCCTGTAAAGTCATACGGTTGCTTTTTAGTCGCCAGACGTCGTCAATTTTTCCCACCTCTTGCATATCGTTTCAATTT
>JAVTVY010025569.1:0-11505 GCA_036873755.1 Hanleya hanleyi
AACAGCCGAGGAATATCAGTCTCATGGACGATGAAAACATAATCTTTAGCGCACATGAACAGTACGCCGTTAAGTGGTCGAAACGAGAAAAAGTAGAGCCTACAGTACTCGAAGACTGGTTGGATTCAACAAGCAAAAGCAGTTTCTCGAGGAAATAAGTGTTTTCCGTTCTACCACTCCCACAGATATACCCAAATTGTACTGAACTTCCAATATGCATGAAATACCATACACAGTTAGAATTATAGCTGGTTTCAGAAGTTGCGCAACTATACTTCGGTCCACTTTGTTGACAATAGCCTGACGGGCAGCTGGAAAATTTGAGAAGAATTATTGAGCTGCCATTTCAAGAAATTCATATATTGAATGCATGTGGATACTTAAACTCTCAAAAAATCTTACGGAAGAACTGGAGGGCCAAGGACACCTACCGCATCTACTTTGAATTTCTCGACTGTCTATGCAACTATTCCTCATCAGGACATCATTGAATACCTTATTACATTAATAATATCGGGTGTTCAATAAAACTGGTCACCGGTATATTGATGTCAAAAGAAAGGAGGCTTTCGTCAGTTCTAGTGCATATAAAGGTTATTATTCCTAGGGTGTTTCCTCGTGAACAGAATTTCTTAAACTTCTCATTAACGATACGTATGTCAGATTCGGTAACAGCATATACCAACATCGTATAGTATCCCAATGTGTAAAGGTTGTGCACCACTTTTGACAGATCTATATCTCTTCTATGATTAAACCTATATGTAGAAGTTGACAAAATATATAACCTTTCCAGAGCCTGTTCTTTCTCGTTCAGGCAGTGTGACTAACGTCACAGGACCTACGAAGTCGGGTATAGGCATTGGGACTCCGACGCGCACTGAACTCTTGGAAATCCCCCCGCCCCAAGTTGAAATCCTGCCTATATTAAGATGGGCACAGCCAAAGTCAGAATCACCAGTAATTTTCATCAAAAATCACCAGAAATTTTCAATGAAAGTAGGTCAGCTTAGAACTTGCTGGTAACAGTCCCCTAATGCACCTTCATGCTGAAAATCAAGGTACTAATGTCAACGGTTCTCCTTATTTTGCCGACGAAAGGATTCGGATGGACTTACTGACTACCGGACAATTTGCAGATGATGGCCTACTTCGTAGGAATAGACGATCTCCTAACACTGGATAATCCCTGTGACGCTGTTCAGCGGATTTGAAGAAAACTACTGATAGCCCAGATGGAAGATATCTGGACCTATAACTTTACAGGAGTTATCAGGGCTTTCTCTCACGTCGTCAAATCTACGTAAAGAGAGACGATTACAATTTTGACAATTGTAAGTACACATTTCTGGACAGCAATATTCAACAAGGCCCAGTATATGGCGTATAAATATCTCCTCTGGTAGCATTTGCTATACATAGATCATGTGTAGGCTGTGACGATTTCAATCAACACCACGGAAAATTGTTGCAGAAAACTTATACCACTATACCATCAAACGCCTCCATTAAAAATTTCAAGAAATTTGGGATAAATATCGTACACTGACTTAAAAATACGATCGCAGCGTGCAAGATCTCTTGCGCTACGTACGCGTTTCGTAACTTCTGTTTTACATCTCTATGGTGTTCAAATGAACAGACACAATGAAAGCGTGACTGAGATACAGACACGGAAATTCATTTGGATAAATAAAAATGGTCAGTGGTTAGGATTGTATGTAGAGAACGTCAAGTCTTGCTGACAGCATTGGACATTTTTGAACGCTTTGTAATTTGAATGAATGAATGAATTTTTATTCACCAATAATAACAGTGTATAATATATGAAGAGTCAATACAATTTGTGTTGGTGGGAATAAAACCCCAGAGGGCTTGTTCTATCCCAAATAAGCGAAAGCGGGCGATATTCTGATAAAAAAAGCTGAATAAAAGTGCTCGCAAAAATGTTCCACTCACGAGGTCCTGTAGTTTTTGTATAGTATAAAAGGAAAGGTTAGAGTGATAGAATGGCCTATACAGGTTAAGCTGTTGTCCCCTTGTTCCATAGGTATGGATATCCGATTTTATTATTGTTATTTCATAAAGAGGTCTTTCGATTATTGTCGCTGAAATCTTTTAACGGGCAACGGCTAAATATTGAATGTCGGATATGACGCTTGCTATTATAAATTAGGGAATCCAGAGCAAGATTTATATAGTCTTGTGCATCTCCGAGAACCCTTGTGAGCAAATCTTCACGGAGGTTTACCTAGGTCTGTATATGAGTGCAGCGAGCAGTAGCAATTTTTCCCCAGAGTTGCTTGCTTCTAAATGTCGATAGCCGATCTACATGCTGATAACCGATATCCGATATAAACGTCGATAGCCGACCACCCGGAACTCTGTCGTGATAACAGACATCATGTACCCACACCAAGGAAGTTAGTATGGAATTTTGCTTGGCAAGCCCGCGAGAATTAAAGCCACAGATCGTTTTGATTGGGTGGAGCTAAAAAATAATTGTGTTGTTTTTAACACAATTTGGTGCCAAAATGGCTTCAGCACAAACATTTTGTGTTGAAATCAACATCACTTCGTGTGGAAAGATACATATCAGCGCAAAATCCTATCGTTTTCAACACCAATTCTTGTTGATTTTAACACTACTTGCGTTATTTTCAACAAAATTCTTGTTCTAAAATAGCCGTAACACAATTAGTTTCGCAGTCTATTAGGTGTTAAACCCCAGATAAGTGCGCATGAATCTTGAGGCAGTATACAATTCATTTCGTCAACTAGTATTCCCATGAAAAAGATATATTTTATATATTACTGTAACTGGATTTCAGCTTCGTAATAACTGACTGCCATATGTAATGATGGTCTTCAATAGCGAGGAATTCTAGCGGTAATTCATTTAGTAGACCAACATCTTTTTTATCAACATCGCCGTTTCTTTTGGCGAACTACAAATTTTATACTTAAACACTGAATGGTCCGATACATGTCGGAATTCATATTCCCCAGGTGTCAGTGCCAGGTTATATGAGTCACAGCATAGAAATTTGAAACAGGAACTAAGCATTTTAAGGCATTCAATATAAACAGATTCATAATCACAAGGAAACGAATGAAACTTTCCCCGTATGAGTTGAAGGTGAAATCCGCGGAAGCGTAGAGAGGCCATCTGAGTGACCTCCCTGCGCTTCCGTAGAAATCAGCAATGTCTCTTCTGGGTAGAACGTCGAGACCGGCCACAAACCCTTCCGCATTGTAATATATCCATGCTACGACTTCCCGGGGTTCTTCGATTTTCAATCGGGAAGGCCGGAATGGTTAATTACTTGTGCTACTTTTGTCATATTCTTTACTCACCGAAGCCAAATATAGGTTTTTATATTCCATTTACATGAGCAGACAGACAAGTTACACACCTATAGCGACCGAATAATAGATTCGACAAAATAAATTTAAAAAATGTCTAGTCTATTTATGGAATACGTATTATCTACGGATAGCATCTGTATTAATTTAAAGACGGACAGCTTCTTCCAGTAATAAAATTTAATGGCTTTCCCTCAAATCTCTAAGGCTCACAAAATGAGATTCCTCCTCAACCTCGTTGCTGCTACAAGATCTGCATCCTGGGTATTAAACCGTTCCATCTCTCATCGTGCATAACATTGCGATTTGATACCTAGAGTATACGCACTACATGCGATATTATTTCTGTCAACGTATTATATCGACCATATATATGTCCAATTTATTAAATGAATAGTAAACCCTTGACAAAAGTATGCTGTAAATGAAAGAATAGTCTCATCACTGTCCAAAAGTTGTTTTTTTTTTATTTATTCTTCCGATTTTTTTTTAACAGAATAAAACCCATTTAATATATGTGTTTGTATGGTGGTCTGTTACGACCATCCATATTCATATTCTCTCAATTATTGCAGATACCCAAAAAACACTCATCGTTATGCTTGCTCAATAAGGAAGTAGACATCGATAGGAAAGTATTTTGAAGGTTGAACGTGGAACATTATTGCTTATTTAATGGTTAAACCTAGATTATGCAACTGGACCAAAAATATTTGTTGGCCATTTCGCCAACATTTGTCTGTGCTCAACTTCGTTAGGAAGCCCATGGTGTGCAAGGAGGTCTTCAACTACAACCTGCCCACAGGAACATATCGCAAAAATGTCGAATATATACATGAGAGCTCCCGTTACGTTATCGGCAAATTAGCCAAGATGGTTCCTCTCAGACATGCAGATTTGTTACTATGTCGATGGCTAGTGTGCATAGCCGTACATTTAATTAAAGAAAAATTATAACATCAAGAAATATCAAAAAGAACAATGAGGAATGGCACTCACAGGCCATCATCCAAAGTTTCTCGGCTTTTTGGTCAGTTGAAAAAAATTGGAGAAATAAATACAAAATACCTTTGGACACTGATGGAACTATTCTTTCATTTACAACATACTTTTTCTAGGGTTTACTATCCCTTAACAGATATTCTTTTTTTGCACAAAGCATAGCAAACGTCAGCTACGACATTCAATATTCAACAATAGTCCATAGAATATTTCCCGAGTCAATAAAGGAAAGATTTCTTACTTATGGCATTTAGCATCGATTCCAAATTTTTAGGAAATAAAAAGTATTAACACAAGAGAGAAAAGGTCAACATTTTTCAATCAAGTCAGCAAGACATGGTTATGTTTCACACATAAAATCCTAATCGCTGATCATTTATTCTTTGTCCATATGAATATTCAAGTCGTTCTAGTGTGGGTATCTCAGTCACGCTATGGTTGTGATATTTCATTTGAACACGTGGAGATGTTAAACACACGATAGGCTGACGGTCCCCAACCACGGGTTAAGCGGAATTAGACAAAAGTTACGAAACGTAGCGTCAGAGATCTTTCACGCTACCATCGTATTTCGGCGTCGGTGTATGATCGGATTCCGTGAGAGATGGGTATTAGACAATGTTTATAATCTGGATTCAAAATTCTCTCAGCCATGGTCGGGGACAGAGATGTGTTTTCGTATAAAGCAGTCGCCTTTTCCACACAAATTTTCTATGACATTCACCCTAATATATAGTTTTTGGGTCGTCTTGCCAACATACTGCTGATCATACTCCTTACAGGAAACCAAACAAATACATTCAGTTGTAGATCAACTAAGGTTAAAATAGGAATTAACAGAGTAAGACATTCCTACGGAATAGTCTAGGGCCATGACGAGAAATATTTTTTCGAAATGTCGAGATAGTAAGTCGAAATTTCGAGAGACTAAGTCGAAATTTCGAGATAGTATGCTATTTCGAAATTTCGAGATACTGAATACTCTTAATATGGCCCCTAGACGCCTCCAGGAAGCGTCCATGGGCCATGCTAAGGTGAGACCTTTTTTCAATTGTCGAGATACTAAGTCGAAATGTCGAGATCCCAAGTCGAAATTTCGAGTTATTAAGTCGAAATTTCGAGATACTAAGTCGAAATTTCGAGTATTTCAAGTCGAAATTTCAAGATACTAAGTCGAAATTTCGAGAGACTAAGACGAAATTTCGAGATAGTATGCTCTGTCGAAATTTCGAGATACTAAATACTCTTAATATGGCCCCTAGGCGCCTCCAGGAAGCGTCCATGGGCCATGCTAAGGGGAGACCTTTTTTCAATTGTCGAGATACTAAGTCGAAATTTCGAGATACTAAGTCGAAATTTCGAGTTACTAAGTCGAAATTTGGAGATGCTAAGTCGAAATTTCGAGTTATTAAGTCGAATTTTCGAGATACTAAGTCGAAATTTCGAGATACTAAGTCGAAATTTCGAGTTACTAAGTCTATCTCGACATCTTGAAAAAAATATTTCTCGTCATGGCCCCTAGGCGCTTCCGTTGTCAACGGTTGACTGCGCTTTTCATTCTTAACTTCATTACTCCGTTCAGCGAAGACGCGTTCTCTTGTCCGGGCAAGGACAATGTCGTTCGGCTAGTCCGTGACATAGTTATACGATGAATAAATTCACTTGTCATGACAATATTTACCTTGTGTGACATTAACTGTGAACGTCTTGACAGGAGTTGACAATATAAATTTCAAATTCCCGCCATTGACAGCTGACCGGTGTTACCGAATTTCATTCAATTTGTAAACAGGGAGCCTTCTCACCCCTCATTGATCATGTCTCCATCCACCATGCTTTTCCCAAAATGGCCATAATCAACATCAGGAAGTACAGTTTGAAGCGTCATCTACAATGCACCAGAAATGCTGAAAAATCACAGCTCATAAAAACCACAAAGATCTGCTCTCAAATTTGTAAACAATGTAGTTCGATGGGCTCCGTCCCGGAAGTGATTAACTCTGGCCTGATGCCAAGTAACCCCGGTCACTGGCTGTGCGGAGTAATCCAGTAACAAATCTGGTGATTGCATCACTTCCGTTGATAACGTAACATACGACGTGGCATGATCTAATTATTACGCATCCAGTTTATTACTCCACGTGACGCATGTGTAAGACAAGCATGTGTCCATTCCACTCATGCATATACAGACCTCTTCGACATTGACGAATAATTGGTGACATGTTTAACGTCTCAAAATGAAACATGATTTTGTCCCAACTTTTGGGACATGTGAGTACGTATATGTTTCATATTAAAACGGCTTCGTGTTTCAAATTGAAACACGTGTCTTTTTCACATGAGTTAATGATGTCTCAATATGAGACATGTCTTCATTAAGCACGTGTTCGTTTGAAAAATGTGTTGTGTATACATTTCTCGAGCTGAAACATGTTAGGGCCGACTACATGTTTCAAAATGAAACGTCTAAGCCCATACATGACTTTGTCCCAACTTTTTGAGACATGTCACAAGTGAAACGGATCTGTAAATGTCTCAAACTTGTAGGTGTTTCAAAACAGTCTACATCCCATTACGTGTTTCAGGAGACTGTCAGACTGGCATGTGCATGATACCGGTACTGAAATGAAAACATTCATCGAAAATCAACATGCGTCAAGTTTTATTCTCTTGTATTCGATGGAAGTCAAACTCTGGAACATGTATTAACCAACAAGAACCATATACAGAAACACATAAAACTGACTGCCCCTCAAGTTAATTTAAACCTAATAATGATTTTAAACAGCTGCATGATTATGACTGGTTCATCTGCATTACTGATGTGAACCCCATTACCATAGAGTGAAAATTGTTCATGTAACAATAATGTTATCAAGGTTTGATTCATTTATATCACTGATTCACACTCAAGTGATAATTTACTCAACTTGCCATATTGGTACGTTGACACGACATTGCCTAATCTGTGGTAAAGTATTATCCCATATTGTATCCCAGGTCTAGTCCGGCACACTGGAAAGATTTCTGAACGTGGGTACAGTAGTATACAATGAGTAAAACGGAAGGCTAGCGCGTCACTGCGCATGCGCGAAGTGAATTTTTGGGTTGCCATAGGGGGGGTTCGCATACGTGAGTTAATTTTTTTTTAATGTGAGTGGGTGGGTTTAAAATGGCGGCCGTTTGACGTCCGCCATTTTGACCCCACCCACTCACTCGGTTGCACTGATTGACCTGGGATGTGAGTGGGTGGGTTTAAAATGGCGGACTTTCTTTGTCCGCCATTTTGAACCCACCCACTCACGGGGGTGATTGAGTGCTATGTGAGTGGGTGGGTTTAAAATGGCGGCCGTTTGACGTCCGCCATTTTGACCCCACCCACTCACTCGGTTGCACTGATTGACCTGGGATGTGAGTGGGTGGGTTTAAAATGGCGGACTTTCTGGATTGTGACCTGGGACTATGGGATGCATGTACTGACTTGGTTCTGGGTATTTGTCATCACGGGGAGGTCACGTGATCAGTTCAAGGTCATATCCATTTTTATCGATATGTCAACCCCACACCCAGTCCATTAGATGCTCCTTCACCTAAGCTTCACTTTGATACCTCACTCGACCTGTGGTGTGAGTGAGTGCAAGAATGTATTCATCCGCGGTGATGCAGTCATGTCTGGCGGTGATTCGGTCTCGGGAAAAAACTTCCTTGCCCAATGCCTACGGACTTTACCGAAGATACACGGACTTTAACGAAAAGACACGGACGTACACGAAAAGACGCGAAGGTGAACGCCATTGTGGGAAACCTCCCACAGACAGGTCAGTACATGCATTTCTATGTTGTTCACGCATAATAAGAGGATTGATCTGTAATCTGTGTTGTTGTTGTTGCTCCCTTTTTTTGGACTAACCCATCAGAATAGTACGTATCACGGACTATACCCGTAGAGCTACATCTGGTCTATAAAACATGTCCCTCTGGATCCCACACCTACATTTCTACAGAGCCATGGCGGAGATCAAGCCCCATGCGACTCGCATTTTACAGTATGCCACCGTGGTGAATTCATTCACGGTTACCGAGCAGTGGTCCGGTCCATGTTTGCAGATGGCGACGACAACGAGGGACGACGCCAGATCCTGAACGAGTTCACAGAAGCGGTCCTCCACAGAGTGCACTCGATGGAGAGGCGTGCCATCACTCACCACTACTGGACTATGACAGCCATCCTTGATGCTCGCGCTATGGACCAGGAGCGCTCACGCCGGAACCAGCGCCGGCTGGTTGGCCTCATACTAGTCTGTGCCCTATTCACCCTGGCGCTGTGGTATTGACGCTATAAATACGAGGGATGAGACAGAGTGTGTGTCATTCTCCGTTCGACATTGAGAGGAAGCATGTCATCACTCCAAGCCATCCTGACGCTTACACCCAATGTGAAGTTATACGTGTATGATGCTAAAGTGACCCTGGTCGAAGATTGTGGAAATATTTGCTTTGAGCACACTGAGACTCTATCGGATAGGGTGACACTAGAGCGTGATGGCTGGACTAAGTTTAAACGGGTGTTGAGCGGAGAGTTAGACGGACACCTGATCCACCTGGACAAGGCCAGCTACGTATACCATACTGCGCTCTACCCACGGGTGGGACGCTACCAAGAGCCGGCTCGAAGTTTCCTCCTAACTCCCTCTCTGTGGTCAGCCTTGGAGAAAATAGGCCCTCTGGTGGACCAGTTATTTATACCCGACGATCGATCACCCCACCCATTGGCATGGGCTCATGCTATCGAACACGCACTAGATGAACCTAATGAAAAAAAAGCGGATGGAGAAAATACTATATGTATAGAATGCGCAGAGGCTGGAATGACAGTGTCACCTGATGAAGCCACCCACACACATGACGGGCCAGAACGATGAAGAAGAAGAAAAAATCCGTGATGAAGCCGCGGGGCCAATGGCTGAACCCCATGAACAACTACATGAACCCGACGACGATGCCATTGATTACCCCGCTAGACTCAGTCAGCCCAATGACATGACCACCTGATCCTTTGATCTCACGGGGTTCTCCCTATAAATACGAGAGACAGTGAAATCTGGTACCATTCACGTACTGACCATGACGGAGCATATAGTACTGGCGTATTTCAGCTTGACCCCCGAGGTTTTCCTGCACGTGTATGCGGATAAGGTCGATATCATGGAGGAGGTGGTGGGAGACACGGACCCTACACAACCGTGCCCGGCTCACATTCGTCTGTCACGGGAGGGCTGGACCAAATTCAAACGGGTGTTGTCTGGTGAACTGGACGGCGACCTCATCCACTTGTGTCACGATGTGTACATCCGACGCGGCCCTTTCTTTGCTCAATTGGCTCGGCTAGATGGAGGTACAGTGCATTTTACCCTTCACCCTGATCTATGGTCTGCATTGGAAGATGCCGTGGTGGATGTGGATGAAGTGCTTATCAAGCGGTCATCAGACGGGTTGGACTGGTCATTGACCATGGCCACTGTGGAAGTCCACGAAGAAAATCAGAAAGAAACTCCGGCCCAAGATATACCCGTTATAAATAAACGATAGAGCCAGGGTCCATCATCATTTTGTCACCATGAAGCGCTGGGAGAAGGTGTTGGATAACTTATACTGCAGTCCCGACAGTCCGGCAGCCTATAGTGCATTGTCGGCTCTCTATCGAGCGGCCAAACCCCAGGGGGTACAACGTGCCCAAGTCCGAGATTGGTTAAGAAGACAAGACACCTATACCTTACATCGATCTGTCCGTCGCCAGTTTCTACGGAACCGCGTCATCGTGGGAGGAATAGATGCCCAGTGGCAAGCGGATTTGGTGGATATGAGCGCCTTTGCCAAACACAACGATGAGAATCGGTATATCTTGACGTGCATCGATATCCTATCCAAGTATGCGTGGGTGGTACCCATCCGGACGAAAACAGGGGCAAATCTCATAGCGGCGTTCAAAGACATCTTCAAGACCGGGCGCAAACCTTTGTATTTGCAAACCGACGAAGGCACGGAATTCCTCAACAGACCGTTCCAAGCCTTTCTCAAGAAACAGAAGGTGTTTTCTTCCATACGTACAACGAGACCAAGGCTTCCGTGGTGGAGAGGTTCAGCAGGACATTCAAAGGCCGCATGTATAAATATTTCACCTATAAGAATACAAGGCGGTACATCGATGTTCTCCCGAAACTGGTGAGGGGTTACAATCGAGCCTATCATCGAAGTATAGAGAGAGCCCCCATTACCGTGACCCAACGCAATGAAGCCCAAGTCAGGCGTGTCTTGTACCCCAGGCCATCGCAGCGAACGACGAAGGCGGTGTACAAGGTCGGGGACCCTGTACGGATCAGTAAAGTCAAGGGCAAGTTCGAGAAAAGTTACTTGCCCAGCTGGAGCGATGAGCACTTCCTGATTAAACGGCGCCTACCCCGACAGCGGCGAGTCTATGAACTGGAAGATCTCCAAGGGGAAACGTTGCTGGGGACGGTTTACGACACGGAATTACAGCCTGTTGTAAAAACACAGCAAGATTACTACACGGTGGAGCAGATTTTGAAAACGGAACGTCGACGTGGCAAACTGTTTCATTTCGTAAAATGGCAAGGCTGGCCCAGTTCCTTTAATTCCTGGGTCGCGGCCAACCAGGTGAAACGACTATAAAACCAGACACCACTGCCGTCCTCCTTCATTCCACATCCGACCACAGTGCTATGGACCAACAACAGCTGCCTCTGAAGACAGCGTCTCGCAAAACGCGCAAAGCGCAAGTGGTCTTTGGGGTGCTATTGCTAACCCTGCTGAGTGTGTTGTACGGAGGTGTGTTTTACGACGTAGCCTATGTCAGTACGTTACTTAACCAACTGAGAACACCCGCCATCAGTGAAACGGGTCTACAGAGAGCACCAGTCGTATCGAGCCCAGTCACCACCACCACCACCACACCCCGCGTACAAGCCACGTCGAGCTCTACACTTACACCAAGTACACCTACTACGTCTCAAGACCCACCGGATTTCATCCCTCACAGTGAACCGACCACCCACGTTGTACCCACCCCCAGCGCCATCTCTGAACGTGAACAGACAACGACGACCGACGTTGTAC